>CM068305.1:29824328-29886828 GCA_034768735.1 Schistosoma mekongi | reverse complement strand
ATATATATATATATATATATATATATATATATATATATATATATATATATATATATATATATATATATATATATATATATATATATATATATATATATATATATATATATATATATATATATATATATATATATATATATATATATATATATATATATATATATATATATATATATATATATATATATATATATATATATATATATATATATATATATATATATATATATATATATATATATATATATATATATATATATATATATATATATATATATATATATATATATATATATATATATATATATATATATATATATATATATATATATATATATATATATATATATATATATATATATATATATATATATATATATATATATATATATATATATATATATATATATATATATATATATATATATATATATATATATATATATATATATATATATATATATATATATATATATATATATATATATATATATATATATATATATATATATATATATATATATATATATATATATATATATATATATATATATATATATATATATATATATATATATATATATATATATATATATATATATATATATATATATATATATATATATATATATATATATATATATATATATATATATATATATATATATATATATATATATATATATATATATATATGCACACCGTGTTTTCTTTTAACCATTCCTTAGTTTTCTGTCTGATGACTTTTCTGTCACACAACATGTTGGATTTTATTTACAGTGATTTTCCTTCACGTGAACTTAAGTAACTGACTACTCAATACTCATTTGTTTGTTGGCTAGGATCAGTATTACAATGTATTGGTCAAAGTTGGTGATTATTCAATGACGGATACCTATTTAACTTTCAGTTCAACTAACACTAAGTTACTAACAGAATGACTAGAAATATTTAGTTGTATTTTTTTATTTATTCACTGAAATGTAACTGAATTAATCATTTTCAATAAAAGCAAAACATCAATGTTGTTCAGATAATTATTCAAAAGAAGTTGGCTCAACTTTAAAAGTTTGAGTAATACAACTATAATTTATATGTTATATATATATATATATATATATTTGAGTAAACAGGTAAAATTTTACGAGTAATTCATCAGCTTAATAATATGTATAAAAGATTCTGTTTTAGGTTTGATTTTCAGTGACATTTCTTAAATCAACTTAGTGATTATCCAGTCACACGTAAAATAAACTGCCTAAACTAGGTAAGACTTTTGTTTAAGTTAGACAAAAACATCTGAGTACGATGACGCATACTAAAGCTGGAGATTTGTAAACAAATAAGATTACCGATAAGATCCAAAAGTTTTAATGTTTCGCTAAATATAACTATGTAAATTTGCGCCTTTTGCTTAGTTGGAGTATATTCCGTTTTAATAACGCATATTATTCTTATCAACCATGCATTCGTGTTAATCATGAATAAAATATAGTCCATGAATTCAGCTGAAATTCTGGTTCCCCTTATGACGTATTTTAACGAATAACCTTTGTATTCCATAAAAGCGAATCTTTGTGAACGACACTTTAATATTTGCATATTTAGAACAGTGTGTTTGGAAATATCGATCATAAAATTGGCACTCAAAATTGAAGCTAATTCTAAAATCAGAGTTGTTGTTATTAAAGCCAGTAATCCTACTGGAATATATGGTATTACTCTGAACAAAAAGGTGGTATTTTAAGAATAACACAAAGCTAATTAAATCATTTAATATAGTTTAACTTATTTGTAAAATAAGGGTTGAATTGTTTTTTTATTACCTTCCTCCAGTGTGTAGTCTCATCAATAATAATGTCCATTTAGTAATGAGTTTGACAACTTGCTCAATTGCTGAATATTTGGAAAGTGAAACATATCGTTATCATCTCCCACATATAGCCATACCAAGACCTGCTTGCAAAGAAAAACAAACGGTACAGAAGACAGAAACAACAACCATATGGATACAGACAGACCCTTATAGAATGGCCAAGGCGTTTTTGGAGATCAGTGAAATGGAGCTAGCTTCACATGCTCTTATTTCAGCGGATGGACTAGCCGGTATTTTGATTTTTATTCATAAGTTACATTACTACATTGCACTAGTTTACCTATATAAGTTAAACCTTTAAGGTAGTGTTAATCACACTCAGTAGGCTTAACGTAGATTCATATATAACTTGTAGCAAATAGGGTGACATATATGTTTGTTGAACAATTTTAAGTTTATCTGCTTTTCGAGAAGAAGAGGTGTGAATAAACTGTTCTCAAATGTGAGGATATTTCATTCTTCCTTTACTGATATGCAGGACTATGGTGACAATTATCATCGGGATTTCCGAAGGCTATCATTTCATCTGTGAATTTATGTTTGAGAATCTTATTCCCACAATAAGTAACAAGTCTTGTCTAATTTTACTACAAGTTGGTAAGCTTTCTTTGTAAGTAATTTCTTCGTTTAGGTAAATTCACATAATACTCTCATTTTGCCTTCTGGAGCCGTAGAATATTTCAAAGAGAAGAATCGTAATAGATTCTGAGGACAGACACAACGCTGTGTGATCATTACTCCTAACGCAGATACAAATGTATGTGTTCTACCTAAAGACGACTACTATTTTTATTTACATTCATTCGCATCCTTTATGTGATGTAAATTGTTGGTGGATTGTTTGAAGTTAAGACTTAAAACATTATCTCTTCATCATGAAAACATGAATATTAATGTGAGCTTGTCACACTATGATTAAGTGGTCTTTCTTAATCTTATTATTACATGAGTAGTCATACGGAAGACTTACAAATACCAGAAACTACAGACGTCCACATGGAACAGTCATTTACAAAGTTACACCACATATAACCACTGAATAACGTAAATTTCTCGACACCTGTTAGGCATAATTAATTAACAAACTGGAGCTTTATTAGTAACGAAGTAAAATGCATTAACATTTGTCATATTATCTAATCGTTCTGCCGTAAAAGATGTGAAATAATTCAGAGTTAATTATCTTAGCTAGATGAGATCAGGCAAATTTATTTATAGTCTATGAGTTTAGGATTGTTAATGTAAAAATGAATGGTTTATAATGTTAAGTTGGATCAGAATATGCTTCAACTGAAACTGTCAGGGGGATCATGATCATCTTCAAAATAAATATATATTGGGATGAAATATACGTAAACAGTGTGAAGACAGCTCAAAGCAAGACAAATGTCTAGACAAAGGAAGACCTTAGTGTAATGTATAAAATGATATGAAATGATAATAAGATGGATTGAGTGTTAATTTACATTGTAGTGATAAGTATAATATTTTAAAAAGGAAACAAAAATTAGGAAGATATGAAGGGGTAGGGATCAATATACACTAAGCAGATCGAGTTAACTTACGATTACCGATTTGTTTTGCCTGACGTTAGTCATGGTATAAGAAACGGCCAGATATCTCTTTTGGACGCAAAGCTCTGGTTATTTTCAGTCCGAATCCCAATTCCTTCTACGTATGAAGCAATTTGAGTTTCACTGACTATGGTAGACACTTATTAACATGGTATATTATTGGAAACGACTGGTTGATGCTCGTGGTTTGGCCCGTTCCGACTGAATGAGCAACTACTGAGTTATTGACCGTCTTAACCCTGCCTTTGTTCAACCTCACTGGAAGATGTTCACGAGCACGATAGTACAAATTACTAGAACGTCGGCCGATGTAATTTTCACCAGGAGCAGTTGAACTGACAAATATAAAAAGAGGTGATCATTCTACGTAAATCGTCTTTTAGTCTCGGTGTCATCACTGGACGCATGAAAACAATATTAGCTTGAGTTGAATGTTCTTGGGACTGTTCTACGTGACCTCTGGATTAGTATTTGATTAGTAGCATCATTTCTGAACTGTGGATGCATATAAAGCGATTTCTTACAGGTGATTTGAATCGTTTCTACTCTAAATTTCTATATAATGCACATATCAATAAAATTTGTTGGATATCAATTTTTTAAGTGTTTCACGCGGGGTGTTCTATTCTTCTTCTACAATATCAGTGGAGCCTATGGATGTTACTCAACAATTAAGTGATCTTATCTAACTTTTTGTTTCAAAAAGGTAGAAAAATAGGAAAGTGTATATTGACTTCTCCATGTACTTTTCCTGTTCACTTCCCTTCTAATTAATGCATAAGTTCTTTAGGTCAGTAGGAAAACTAAGAAGGTTGTTACACCTTCATACTCATCACTTGTGAACTTGATATCTGAGTGTACTTCATTTAACTTTCAAGGAATTTCTATTCGCGCTGTTTTATTTTTACAACAGTAAGACGTGAAATTTTTAATAAAACGTTTTAGTAGACCGTTTTCTAGTTCAGCTAGGAAGAAGTCGACTAATATGGGATCTAGAGGTAAATTCTAGCTACTCCATTCACCTTTCTCCAGATTTTAACGATAAATATAAGATTCGCATTCACTCCTTTATGTTGCTCATAGGGATCGTAGCTTATGTTTTATTTTCCTTAAGTTGTTCATACATTTATTTGTTGGTTTCCATTAGTGGAACGTTTGTAAACAATGTTATAGGTTTTCAACTGTTCATATTCTTGATCTCGTCGCCAAATTAGGATACATCCTTAACATTATAGTTCATAATCTGTTTATTAAGTGGTTTTAAAAATACCCACTATCCATTTTGCTATAGTATAATAAGGTGAATTGTACTTGTCTACAAGCGGTCGTAATGGAACAACTGGTTTGCGTACACTTGGCAATCCATAGACACTTGGTAAATGAGTCCCAGTCGGCTTGTTATCCATGTATAAGCTTGAAGGATTTATCTGTTGCTCTCTGAGCTTCTATAAAGAATTAGTAGGTTGAGTCTCCATTTTGTTATCTAGATTTTTCCGGTCTTATGCAAAGTTTCGCTGAATTATTACAGTGTTTATCACATTTTTTAATTCATCTGTTAACAGTTTCCATAACATATGCCATAGGTATTAAGAATCCTTCAAAGTACTAACAAAACCCGCATTATTAAGAAGGCTAATTTAATAAGATACATTTAAACTGTACTAAGTAGTTTCGTATGTATTTGATAATTTTTCAAGCTGTCAACGAATGTTGAAATGTGACTCACAAATTGATGCAGTTATTTCACTAACTGCGAAACGTATAAATAATTCGAATGTGTTTATGACTAATAAAATTATTAGCTAGTTTAAACATCTTTCTTATGTAATTCCTGTCTATGAATTTTACTTCTCAGCTATTATTCCAGAGATGTATGATCTGACACTTCGAAGGAAGACTGGAAATGAAAAATTTTACACTGATTTCTCAACTCAGTTATTTTCATCAAAAAGAAGCATAAATCCGTTCAGTTCATTTAACGAAATAACATTAGATCAATTTATTAAGTCATTAGAAGAGAACAAATCAAAAATTACCATCACAAAATCTCATTTGACACATATATTTCTGATTCATACGAAATCGCACCACTTATATTACATTACGAAGGTAAGCAAAACTGTAAATACAGAGTATGAAGTTTCCCGCATCTACATTTTGCATTAATAAATGGAATATGAAACAATAGAAGAAGTCAATACATGTTATGTATTGAAAAAAAAAACACTATGACCTTGATAATTGCCAATCAGAATACTGACACTTCTGCCCCGCGACTGCCAGTCTCCCCCGCCAAGCCGGAATAGAGAAAACAACGATTTACGAGCCAAACACACACAATCCAATCCAGTCCAATTCCGGTCGTATAGTATTTCAATCATGCCTTTATATATACACATAATCAGACCACACAGCGAAACCAACTAGGGATTTTACACTAATACGAAACAGAAGAGATTGTGGCTGTGAATGGGAGTAACTTGTACACAACTAATTAACTGTAGTCCTTAGTAAGAGACAATATAATAACAGCAAATATACTAAACGGGAGGATAGGGTAAGAGGAACATAACAATAATAGAAATGTAATGTTTACATTACTCACGACCAGGATAAATGAATTAGCCCTCTAAAACACAGTTCTCGTAGTTTTTCACCTTTTGTTAGTGGATCGATAGAACAATATCAACTATAATTGAGAAATTGATGTGAAATTATCTTTCAGCTGTAACTAAAGTTTCTGTCTTTTAAATACTTTTATAAGTCGACTTTCTGAGAATGATTTATAATCCACTTAAGACAATTGCCTATTTAGTAAGTGGTATGTACGTCTATGAAGGAATAACTTTTATGAGCGCCCTGGTTCCAATATGATATGGCGTTATAGACAAATATGAATTATATTATCGGTAACTCAATGTTTCACATAATTCATATAAGTGAACTATAGATTCCAAGAGTATTCGTTTCATATAACTTTATATTACTCTAAGAGTACTTCAACTCACTATTCTACATGCTATTACTGTGACTTTGTTTTAATACTACCACAACACTAAAAAATGTGTAAGCACCAAAATCTGCATATCTACATTCATCAAACTAACAGCAGTTAACAGGTCTGTAGGACGCTAAACAACTTGATTTTCGCTGACTTTTTATTTGTAAATTTATTTGTTTAAATAGTTTTTATTATGTCCTTCATGTAAAATCTCCATAATAGAGCCTTTATTTTAAATTACTGAGTGATTTATTATTGTATTCAACTGTTAATAGTCATATGCTAAAAACAATGAAAGTAAAATAAGAAAAATCTGAATCGAGTGATATAGATAAATGCACTAGTCTAATTGAGTAACATTATAATAAAAGGGTAAGTAATTTAAGCATTTCTTTGAATACTGTTTTACTGTCAGTATAGTACATTGTTACAATCAGTTCTTAAATTTGGCTTCTCATCATTTATACAGATTCTTGAGAATTCCAACATTACAAAGAACTATCATTGGATCCTTGATGAAATTCCTGATGTACCCATCAGTGATTTGTTAAAATTAATCGCTTCATCCAGTCTTGATAAAATAAAATTGGGATTCTTTCGACAATTTCCTGTATTAAATTTTGAAGACCTGTCAAAACACAAATTAAAAATGGATGCCCGGCTATTAATTAAATCGGCGCTTTATAGAGAAACGCATAGTTTGCCTGTAAGGTTTTGTTATTCGGTTGTTTCAGAGTTATCATAAGACTAAAAGTCAAACTTTGTAATTATGTTAATACAAATATACTTCAAACAAAATGTCAAAACACTGACTTAAGAGAGTATGTATGTTGCATAGCGTTTAGTGTTTCTTAGCTTATAACACATTTAGTTTTCAGGATAAAATAATTTTCAGACTATAAGGAAATTAATTAATTAGTATTAATCATATTAAATAAGGTGAATTAAATATGATTACATTTCTCATATTATAAATTTAACTGTTTTCTCTTAAGTAAGAGATAAAAGGATTTCAAAGAGGTTTATTGAGGTTTTATAGATATCATTTGCAGCATCAATTAATTCTGAATGACAAATACTGTGCCTCATTGTTATGTGCAGATTATCCAGGTGAAGTTTTTGCTAGATTCAATTTCATTCTGAAAGGAAGAAGTCAATGGGCCTTTGACTCTTACAGTAATATTATTAGTCAATCAGTTTTCATGAACATCTATCTTCGAAGTATAAGTAGTTATTTTAACGGTGGATTTTGAAAATCTCATCTCGATTTCAAATTGATAACAATACGCACAAGATAACTATATAGATAAGAGTCATTAGATAATGAAGTCACTCTACTGAACTGATGGATTAATCTCGTTTTTTAGCGGGAATGAGGGACTAAGGAGTATTGTCTATATTTTGAAGTGGATAAACTTGGTTGAAAATTTTTCGAAAACTGACAAAACAGAATCCTCTTAGAATCTTGATGATGACTGAAAAATACCATATTTAGAGTTAGTTTATACGTTCAAAAAAGCGTTAGAATAGCTTACTATTGTTTACATGCAGTCTGTTTACAATATGTATTTGATGGTGTAATTTATATTTAAAAAGTTTTCTCCGACTGACGACTGTTATGAACTCTTTTTTGAATATTTCCCGGGAATGATAAATCATCCAACTGCTAGGAACGTGTAACTATTGCAGCATATATGATTATGGTGAGCAGTCAAATAGCGAACTTCATAAAATCATTTAGTAGCTCATACTTAGAGCGTAATGGTGTGAACTGTTATCAAATAAATCCAGATTTTGACGACTTTGGTGGTCGGCTATTTTATGATTTTCTAAGTCATGTAAGTTTCTAGTGCTTACTTTTTAAAATTTATATTATGAAAGTTACATCATATTATTGTGAATTATGGTATGCTACCAACTTACAAATACTATATCTTCTTATTTTTCAGAAATAACACTACCTGACAATTAACATTTCACGCAAAATTCACTAAGAACTGACTCAAATCTAGCTAAGAACTATTCTCGAATTCTGTTTTTATTACTTCCTATTTACAAGACAAACCGTCTTTGAATTGATGGGAAAGATTGTTAAATCAAAATGCAAATGTACACGTATCATTTAAAGTTTCACCAATGTCAACACTATTTCTCAATTATTTTGAGATAATACGAAACAATGAGAGATAATTGAAACTGTCGATCACTACTAACGTTTATAGATTATGTCTGATTAAACCACTAATTTCGATAGTTTTGTAGAAGCCCCTAAACTTATTGACTTTCAAATTGTACATCTCTATATGTGAGCACAATCAACGTATGATGGAACTTCCTCTCTCAGCCGATACGCTTGAAACTGTTTGTGTCTTATATTCAACTAGTTTCAAATAAAGCACCATACATCTGGCCTAACGGCTTCTCACTATATGCGCATCCGATCACAGGTATGTATACGTGAAGTCAAAGTGCCGTACACGAGATTAAGTGCTCTAAAAATAATTACGTATTGGAACCCTAATTTTTATAGCAGGCATCAGATGTGGTTTTTCGGTCGTTTCACAAATACCGTTTTCTATAGTTTGTGTTCGTTACAGATTGATGTTGGCTGGGTACCACGGAAAACCAGCGAATACTGCCCCACTTCCATCAATTAGCGATAAGGCGCAACGATCATCCACTGACATCTGTGATAACTAACGTCAATCTTTGACGAATACAATCAACTAAACTTAACGCCTATCTCCACAAAGCCACCTCATTTTAATTAAATTAATAATTATTTACAGGAAGATGATTTGATCATCTACAGTATCTGTATCGTGATAAAGGCGTATAACCTATTCTTCGATTCCTCTAAAATCTACATTTTACAAATTAAGATATTTAAGAATATTTGGATAAGAAGTCCGATATCATTCACCACTGTCGTAAAACTTTTAATAATGAGTTGGTAAGGCAGTATTCTGTACATATTTGAAGGTTCCGTCAGCTGTTTTCCTTAAAATCAATTTGGTTTTATGTTTATTGTATGCACGTTTTGAATTAGGACAAAGAAGGATATTAAATAGCTTGATAAGTTAACGGTTTTAAAACGTTTACCAGCTACCGACCTAACATTTACAAAGTCACTCGCGGTAGTCATTGAAGATACTAGCCTACTGTGTTTTTAACAAGAACTGAGGATTCGTAGTATGATCCCATGAAGATGTAGAGTTAGTAATAAGTGAACACTGCATTTAAGTCACCACCTATACTAAAAATCATTTCTGTTTTATGGGATTTTTAAGTGAAACCTAGATATTGAAAACATTAACTCGTATGAAACATAACTTGACACATGTTTTGGAATTATCCTTTTCTGCGGACATATAAAATAATCTAAAATCCACGAAAGGTTTACAGTAATCATTATTCTAATAACCGAAATTTCAATCATATTACAACACTGTTTTTTACTGTCTTGTTAATGATTCAGAAGGCTGGAACTAGTGTGTGGAGATCTTTATGGTTTTACTCACTTGAAGATTTTAACGACACAATACGAAACTTCGTATCTACTGCATATTACACTCCCGATGACAGAATGCAACTGACAAGTAAGGGGATACAAATCAAACAAAAAAGCTTGGAAAGTGGTTTGTTCTCGACTGTTTTTCAATCATTCAATCAGAAAGTCCTTCGAATTGCAACAATTCTTGTAAGTATTTGGTCTATTTAGTGTCAAGAGTTATTTTTGAGGAAGATTTAGAGGTCAAACTACTATCAAGTCGTAACTGTTAGTTAGTATTAGTGTAACTCCTTTGTGTGTCATCATACTGAATTCATCTAAAACGACGATGAAAACTCTGCAAGTAAACTATCCAGTTCAAGGAACGCAATATAACAAAAACTAACCTCCAGAGATACAGTTCTTTTTTACCATTTCGAGCTTTTCACTGTCGGTTACCAAGTTCTCATGGATATAGCAAGCACGTTTGTCACCAAACTTAACAATCCTACATATTTTAGGCAAGCACACCACTTAGATGTGAAGGGTTACTGCATGTTTTGTTTTGTGATCATTAATTTTGAACTTGTAACTCTACAACCTGATAAGAATTTGTCGTAACAAATATTTTCCATTCTAAAATCATTGTTCTGATAAGAAGTGAAATTTTTAAACAATATTACCTGCACAAAAGCCGGTTTCTTGCAATATTCTAATTCGTTTACTAAGATGTATGGAGTAGATTCAACGTTCAATAGCTAACTGAAGTAGGTGAATATTAACAGAATACATTGGCTACATCAGTGTTGAGTGTTTAATTGCTTAAGTTGTTTTACTGATCAGTTAATAATATTAGAAAAATAGTAACTGGTTATTTTTAAGTCCAAGAATGCAACTTCTAATTGAAACGAAGTGATTCTTGAAAGTTCGTTATCTGATAACAAATTCGAAACTTGATACTCAATGTACTCATGGTTTTAATGGCTTCAAATAATACACATTAATTCAATATAAAAACTACTACTGTCTGTAGGCATTCTTCTCGGATTTCTTAATTCTCTACTACGTTCTTTTATAAAGTAGAATCTCTCAAACCGTTTTTATTCTCTTCGTCTCTAAAATGGATTGTATTTCTAGATTATCTTCACAGTAATCTTCGTATACGTTATATCTGAAGCACGGGCGGCCGGTATTATCGATTCTATTATCTGCCGAGGTATTGCCTTCTGCTAACACCCAGCCTTGCCCTAAGCTATCGCACAGACACAAGATCCGACCGTTTATCAAGAACCCCACTTGTTACTCACACGAATATATTATAACCAATAATACACAAGATATATATACATAAGACCTGATCAATGTCGTATGTCTGACATACAATATTAGCCAATCACATGTCTTCTTCCAGACATGTGAGTATAGCATTGTTATTGAATTCAAAGTTAGTGCAGTCATACGTCTGAATAAAGTTTGTCTATCATTTCCTACCGTAACTTGAAAAAACTAAGGTGAAAATTAACCATATATGTATAATAATTAAACAGTGATTGTTATTGAATAATAATTTTTTTTTGATAGGATGCACCGTTTGTTGTGTCAGGCCAAGTAACTGAAGAAGGAGAAATAATCAACGCTACAGGGTTCGGCATTGATATATTAAATGAATTGTCTATGCACTTCAATTTTAGGTAAACTATATACGACGAAATATATACAGTTATGTTGTAATAGTTGACAAAATTTTAAAAATGTTAATTATAGTTATAAATTGTTACCAATTTTCAGGCAGTTAATTTTTTTGCATCCATATATGTGGTATATAATGTGTACAAATGGTGAAGAAGCATTGTCTGCATAAGATATTTCTGCATAATTACGATTTTGAAGGCTATTGTATGGAAACTCCCTAGGAGTTTTAGTGAGTATTAGTGAGATAGGTTTGGGCATAACTTTACTTTGAAGTCTACTAAAACCTTAGAAGTTGAATGTTTCTCAAGTTAGAATAGTAATAATCTACTACTTTAAAGTTAGTCGAAAGCGATGCAATGTAGTTCAGACAAAATGTCATAAAATATTCTAGGTCATATAATCATTTCAAGCAAGGATTGTTAAACAATTTGACACCGACTGTTTCACTTTCATCCTTAGTTTAGTTTTTACAATAAGAAATCCTTCTAAACTCAGATAAAAAAGAAATGCTAACGTTCAAAATGCTTCAAATAATTTTCAATTATAGAAGCTTCAATAATTAAAGATAGGTCGACAAGATATGAGCAAGCTACTTTAAATCGTTTTCACAATTTCCCTTTAGATTTAACATAATTTCACATTTTTGAAATACTTATTTTAGATTTGACCCTCATATTCTTCAAAATACGGAAAGATAAAAACACTTTACTTATGATATTCTAAGTCAAGAATAAATACATTTTCTACCGATAAGTGGGGACACCTAAAGTCCAGAGGATAAAATTTGAATGATTTTTAATAGGTTTGTTGGCACGACTTACTGTTTAGTTGACGTTTTACCTTCTACAGTCTGAAAGAATGAATAATTCAAATGAAGGTTTCAAATATTGTTCACGATGCAGCTAAACATTTATTTTTTAATTGAACAGACAATTAAAATTTATTAACTCACCGGTTTTTTATATGATAACTATTTTCTGTCAACAGCTTTAATCTTTTCGTACCACAAAACGGTACGTATGGTTCTATGAGTGAGAATGGAGAATGGGATGGATTGATGGGTGAATTAGTAAATGGAGTAAGTAGAATTAAAATTGTTTCTGTAAAAACAATCCTTTTATAGTTATACAAACGAGGTAAAATAAAGGCTGAAATGTTGATGTTTTATCTTATTCTATTGTAATAGTCTTGTTAATTTCTCGAACTCAATATTATTTACTGTTCGAAATAGTTGGAACTATCTATTTGACAGTGAAATATTTCATTGGGATGATTCGATACAAAGCATGTAATCATCATTTGTGAAATGAAGAGAAATAAATTAACACCTAGAGAAGTCTAAAGAAATATTTCTTCATAATAGACAACATATCAAATAAAATTCCTTAAAACAGAGTTACACAACTAACAAAGCTGTTTTCAATAGGTCATAGAATACATACTTAAGTGATATTACCTCGAATTTATAACTGAGTAATGCATAAAATAATTCATAGATTAAAGACGGTTACGAAATTTTGAGCTTAAAATATTAATCTTATGATGTAAAAGGCAGAAATGTTTATCGCCAGAATATAAATGTATAAAAGCACAGTATCTACTAGTTTTGTTTTTCAGCTAAGTTTACTTCAGAAGAAGGCCACTGGTATGAATCTAGGTGGATCAATATTGGGAACCCGGACAACGAAAAATACCTGTTAAGTGTTTACAATTTGTGAAAGGGATAAATGCAGACTCATAGATTTAAGCTAAATCTTCAGTAATTTTTAAAATAAGTAAGCTGCAGCAGTTCCTTCAATATAGGCCTCAGTGGATTTCAGAGTTTAAAGAAAACACGCATCTTTTACAAGTCCAGTATAACTGAATGCCATGAAAATTATTGTACTTTTGCTGTATATTATTTAAAATAGCTAAATTTGATTGGGTATTTCATCATTCAGTTTTTTCTATTCACTGATCATATACATTAGCGCGTTGATATGATAGCCGCTGGCCTAACAATAAATTCAAGAAGATCAAATTATGTGGAATTTATTGGTCCGATTGTTGAAGACACGATTGGGATACTTGTAAAGCCATCAAGAGCAAATGATTTTTTCTTTCAAATGTTTCGCTTATTTAACTTTAATGTTTGGATAGCAATCATATGTTCAGTTATTATTCTTGGAATAAGTGTTTGGTTATTCAATAGATACAGTCCATTCAGTGGATGGAATTTACAACACTTGCAAGCAAACTCGGATGAGGTATCTCTTTATCACAATTTGTGGATTTCGCTACGTTGTATGCTTCTTCAAGGCAAGTGGGGTCAGATGTTTTGGAAATGTCCGCTGTTCCTAAAAGAGCAGGCACTATCTGCTTTAAAAATGAGTTATTTGCAGCATGCTTAGTGATTATATCACAATTCTTTTTGCATGGACGTTTGTTATATTTTCTCATCAATAAGCTTTGTTATGGAGTGACATTTTCAAGTTTGATTTACAAATTCTTAAATTAAATAAAGAATTTACACTTAACGTTTATTTAATATACAGTGATATATTTTAGTAGTCACGAGTTAGACGACTAAATTTTTCAGATAATTAGTGTATTTAAAAAAAGGAGTGAGGCAGACATTTAGGAGTGCAATTGAGCCGTACTCTTATGCAAGACTTTATAATATAGATGCAATTTATTTATTGTTTCAGTACGGATTGTATTAGAATCATTGATTATATTTGTTACATCCCAAGTATCAATTATTCGTACACTATCCCACTTTTGACGTCCGTTCGATAAACGCGCCATGATTCATGTTATTTACCGTAAAATGGACACTAGGTTTGCGACAATACAGGAGGCCATTTGGTACTCATCAGCTAGGTGTGCCTGGAGTCATGACAGAAGAGATGTCACTCTATCTCAGGTCATCCAGTTTCGCAGTCTAGAACTATTGCTATATAGCTACTATGACCATAACTGATCCTCCCTTCCCTGTAAAACTAAGATATTTACATTGACTGACTACCGAGTAGTCACTAATGTGATTCTTGCCTAGCTACTAATCTACAGAATTCAATCACCACCATAAAAACGTAGACGAACGTCATAATAGTCACCACTAAGCGATCAGTTTGCTTATATACGCATATATTTCTAGTTAATATATCCATTTTCTTTCTTTTAGGACAGGAGGGTCAACTGTTCTGTTATTCATCACGTGCTTTATGCTTAATGTATTGGTTTATGATTTTAGTTATACACGCAATTTGGCAGGCTGATTTGACAGCGTTTTTGACAAAAAATAAGCTTGAGCTTCCAATTGAATCATTAAAAGACTTAGCATACAATGATAAGATGATAGTATTAACAATGAAAGGAACTAGCACATACAATATGTTTCAAGTAAGAGAAAATATGTGTATTGTTTACTAGATACGAAAACTTTACATGAAAATCAACTCGTAAGACTCTCAGATTCCCGTTCATAAGAAAATTGCTTACTCATAGCTTTGAGCATTCTATTATTCACTGATCCATCTATAGGAATAGTTTGTGCTATTGCTAAAAAATTTGTCTTTCTAATAAAAATAATAGAGGCAAAAGGATCATACATTCCTACTGATAATAATTACATTTCTTTTAGTTGTTCATAGGATTTAGGGTGTTTAGATACGCTAGTTTGTATTAAAAACAGTGCTGTCATTCAGTTGTCGTGAAAATCCTTCCCACGGTTAACTCAACGGAAGTAGTATTCTAAACGTGGTACGCCCATTAAGGTGTGTGATTTTTGTATTCATAGTGAATAATGAATGAAACTTAAGACTCAACGGGATTCTAAAACCATAATATGCACAATTCGAAGAGATCTGTAACCACCACTTTTTATCATCTAGGATTCTGATATTGCAGCTTGGTTACGTCTTTACTTCTTCTAAACATTTTTATCGTAGGACTTTGAGGCTTTTAAAAGTTACAGATGGTTGCTAGATTAACTGAAAACTTATTTATATACACATCAGATTGACTTATGACGTGTTTACTTCTCACATGATTATTTTTAATAATTGATGTACGCAAACATCATGAAAACTAGCGATTTAAGCAAATTAGACAATAGTACAGTGACTAAATCATAAATGACTGTTCACAACATTATCTTTGTACAAGAACTTACTTAGGGCATTTTGATAGTTAACAATGGTAGAATAACACTTTTGTTAGTGAAGGTATTTCTTATACTTACTCCGATTTCATTGTGATATCTGTTGCTGTGTCTATTTTATGATTTCATATAAACCAAAAATGATAATTTAACGAATTCAAAGAGTGCCTATACACTCTGCCATTTATGCGGAATTCCTCTATCCTATCAAAGTGACAGAACAAGCGAAGGCCACATTAAAGAACTCAAATAGTTACATACATAAGCTACAAAACTACGGGACATCAAAAATAATAAATCTCAAAGCATAGGAAACCAAGATACAGAATAAATCCGAATAATTGAATTACGGTTAGCTAACAATAACGTATTAACCGAAAAAGCTACACTAGCAGTATGAGTACTGATTCACTAGAGAATAGCTTTTACAGCATCACATTTTTATTTAGTCGTCCAATGATACGATACTTAGTACGATAGTTTATTTTCTTAATGATGAGTATAGTCTAAGCAATAGCCTCTGAACTCAGAATGCTGAACAAACGCACTACATAAAAATAATGATATTTTGTGAGTTCCGGACGGTGCTAGATAGATCTGGTGATGCGGTAATTTACTAACCAGTATTTTCTGTATACAAGTTCATACTGATTTTCCCAGGAACCTCAAGAGTCCAGTGTCATTGGAAACGAAGTTGCGTCACTTCTAACAGCCGATATCATATCTTTGCCTACTGTGTTGGACTTTTACTACCATTCCTAGAAATAAACTTAATACCTTTGAAATGAATAATAATGTTTGGATCTGTGGTTGATTTGAATAGATTTCAATGAATCATACCTTCTATGAATCCATATACAGAAAATTGGTTGAAAATCCTATTAATGTATATCGTACGAGTGAAGCAGTAGAATTAGTGAAAAAATTTGATAATTACGTCTACATAACTGAAAAATTATTTCTTATGAGTGTACTGCAAACTGAGGAACGTTTTCACTTACAAGTGATTGAAGAACCTGCGATGGTAGCATCACTTGGATTCGCTGTACAACGTGGAAAAGAATATGCAAAGCCTATGTCGTCTTAGTAAGTTCGTTTTATGTCGTATCAATAGTATATATGGTTTTGATTATCATATCAGCGGTCCTATTACTCAATAAATTTTCATTTCAGCTTTATAATAGTGTACATCTATAAAAAGCAATCATTTGTTGATTAGGAAGATTACGTTTCTTATAAGAATAGGGTTTACTGCATGTAGCTGAACTAAGCCGTGTGGTAGCAAGTAGAAGCTTAGTGCCTTTGGGGAAAATGGATTCCGTAAGCGTTGAGTATTTTTATTTCAAAATTATATATTTCTAGTAGAAAGCACCCACTCAGAGCTAATGTCAATCAGATTTATCAGAACATATTCAGATTTTCTTTCCCACACTAAATGAGTATCAATTGAACACCATATGTTTAACATGTGACTAGAGTAATAGTAACTTTAGATTTAAACCCCAAAAAAGCCATCTATAGGTAAGTTTATTATTTGGACTTCATTGTTTAATGACGAAAGATATCATCATCTCTTTATATTTATTTTACCAAGTATACTAGCTTTAAGAGAGAGAGGGATAATCGACAAATTTATGATAAAATGGAATATGACCTACGATGCTGATCCAGTGGATGTGCAATACCAAACTCTGACAACATGGAATGTTGCTGGTGTATTCATTGTTACTGCAGGATTTACTGGGATTAGTCTGTTTATGTTACTTGTTGAATACGTTTGGTATAAATGGGAAAATAAAAAAAATAAGGACGAACGTAACAATGAGAATAATAATGTCAAATAAAACGATATTTACTAATCCGGTTGTCAAGGCTTTATAACTACTGGCAGATCATTTCCATTCCAAGTTGCTGATTTGATTAAATCGATGTTAATAAAACCAATATAATACGGATGTATTATTTTATGGTACTACTTGGCTACAGAGAGTATTAAATTATATGCATTTTCCAGTTTGTTTTAAAAATACCAATAGGGATGGAAGATATTATGTTTATGACAAGGTTGGTAATACTATTCTTCTGTTTATTATTACTTTAGTAAATCTATTAACCCCAAATAATAAAATGTAAACTCAAAGAATAGAATACTCGAATATTTGAAGTCACAAGATATCAAGCATACTGTCAAATCAGACAGATATTCTGCAGTGACCTAAGAATAATTTTTAGTATGTACAAACAAAACTTTAAGTTCCATACAACCACCAAACAAAATACTAGCTTGGATAAAATACACACTATTTAAACATCTAATAAATTATGTAGCTGGCAAAGTGACCATTGGGTAATACCTATGATTATTTGAAATGTGATCGTCGATGATGTATGTCGATAATTTCAAAAAACACACCAACTCTGCAGATATTTCCATCAGGTACTGCTTAAGTAAGGTACAGAGACCTCGACATACCTGGTGAATTAACTATGCATATATATATATATACATATATATATATATATATATATATATATATATATATATATATATAGCGAGAGAGAGACCACGGTTAGTTTATTTTGAAAAAAACAACCTCACCAAAATATTAATCTGAATAAACGAAAAGTATCAATGACAGTGAACCAATGCAAGAATCAAAGAATGAATAACGAATCTGATCAGTCGGTCATTGTATTTTGTAGAAACAATACACTTCTATGTGTAAACCTTTGTACGGTTCGTTTGACATTATGCTACATTCCTCGGAATAGCGCACCAAAGATCGATAAAGTCAAAAGACTGTTTTGAGTTCTCGAAATACTTATATATTGAAATAAACATATAAATCATAAGAAATTTGACTTGTCACTTACATTCAAGGTGATTAAACAACAACAATAGACACAGCAGTCTATTCTTGCAACGAAAATGGTTGACTGGACAAAAAACGTTCTTGCCAATAGAATACAACTAGAAAGTTCTGCCATAATGAAATACAGGAAACAAAACTATACAATCAACATTTAGTTACTTATTATCTGGGCAGTGGAATCTGTCTCAAACGTAAACATACAGATTGGCAAGGCAAATGTGGAATTCCTATAATTGAAGAACATCTAGAACTCAAAGCAACTGTCAACCAATACCGAAGGCAGTTTTTAAAACAAATGTCAAGACAGTTCTATTGTATGGAGCTGAAACTTGGAGAACTACAAAATGCATCATCCGAAAGATACAGGTATTTATACAGTTGTTTGTACAAGATATTTCGGACCCGTAATCATAAGTAACAACTTATTGTGGCAGAGAACAAACCAACTTTCAGATGAGGAAAAAACGCTAGAAATTGGTAGAACACACTGCGGAGAACATCAAACTGCGTCACAAGGAAAGTGTTAACTTGGAATTTTTAAGGTCAAAGTAAAAGAGGAAGACCGAAGAACACATTGAGCCGGAAATCGGAGGCAGACATGAGAAGAATGAGTAATGTTTGGGAACGACTGGAAAAGAGAACCCAAGACAGAGTTGACCTGATATCTCATAAGTAGTATGATCATTATGACTAAATCCAACAACCTGCATACACAATAAGCATTGCACAAACACCGGTGACAGATATCTACTAAATGCAATTAACAAACCCGACTCATTTTGTAATAGTGAAATAAAAGAACATAAACTACTTTGTAGGAAGTAAAATATAACTTGTCCACAGCAATAACAACAGATACACACCCAGTTTTTTTACTAAGGGGAAACGTAACACAGCAACAACAGTATCTGGCATGCTTTAATATTTGATTAATAAAGGAAATGTTCTTAAGACCGTTTGAAACTATTGTTGTAAGATATTTTCAGTAGTTTTTTCATAACCGAGTGATTTATCCGAGAGTATAAAGTATGATGTACCATACATATCTAAAACAAAACGGCTTAAATTACGTCAGATAGATTATAATCCATGTTAATTATAGATGGTGTAACTTCAGTTTGTGTATCATATTAATTCATGCTTAAACTAGCATAATCACGTTAATTCCACTTTTAAAAAGTATTTAGTTATACTTCATTGAACAACTATATTTACATACAAATTTATTTTGTCGCATGTTCTTGAAAAAACCAACATGGAAAACAAAGGATGTAATAACAAATGATTATTGTGGTGTGTCACAAACTTATTTTTGATACAACGAGCTATTACTGAATTTATTTTTCAGGCATGTACGCAAAATCTGATCATAAATATTCGATAAAAATGTAGATGACTGTACAGATGGTTTATAAGTTTTCAATAAATCATCCTATTTATCTTCTTCATTCATGTGTTCAACCATATAGTCCGGTTTATTTGCGTTCATCACTTCAGCAGGTACAATGTCACCCGAATGTGCTTGTTTCATATAGTAATATAAACCCCTATAAACAGAAGTAACAAAGAAATAGTTTCAACATTTCTGGTAAGAATGTGAAAAATAATATTAGCACTTGTAAATTTATCCTTCATAGAATTACCCTTGAATTTTCGGTGACGGATTTTATTTGCCATTTGCAGATTATTTTTCTCTTTATGATAGGACACTTACTATTGTTAATATCGTAATATTCAGATGTTTGCTTCCTTCCATTGATTTCCTGAATGTAGTAACATGGGCAATACACTGTAGTCAATTTTCTTAGTGTTGCGTATTTGTAGTCCATCGAATATTGGATACTAAAACTTGTTATGCAAGTCAATCAGAAATAATTAGGTGGTTACATAAAGTCACAGTAGTAGGTCAACAACATAGTTAATAGATAGAAGTATACACTCGTAGTTTAAGTTACGTAGATAAAGAATATATAGATGTGAAATATTTACCCATAAACCGCAGTAATGCTATTCAGTGAATACTTACGCGTGAGTTTGTTTTTTGGGGAACAGGACACGTTCAACGCCACCTGACGGCAAGCATATATCATGAATAGGTTGGTTAGATTTAGACAGTTTATAAGTGACAATCCGAGGTAATTGATCTGGTTCAGGTTTAATAACTGGGATTTGATGTCTCCGCCAATCCCCTTTTGATACAACCAAATAAGAAATGAGCTCGTTGGATGGTTCGTTCTTGAACTGAAATAAATGAAAAGACATTACTGCTCGCATTAAAGCGAAGTCAACGAAATAATCCTGCATAACTTAGCGTGAAACAAACAATACAGAAGAGTATGAAGTGAATGACAGGGTGCAAATACAGAACAATAATCACGAGGCACATTATGTTGAGTAAACGGCAACTGTACGAAAAACAAAGACTCGACAACTTCCCTTTAGCCCTTATATATATATATATATATATATAATGGTATAAAATGGCATATAATGCCGCTTAAACATCGATAAACGATTGTCTGCTTAGAAAGCCTTTCAATCATAAACAATGTAGAGCCCGAGACACACGCGTTAGCCCAAGTTATCATACCACGTTAGCACAACGAAATCAAATCAACAAGAGTGATACCAGGATACAGTTCAACAATAAATAAAAATGTATGTAGGGAAGAATGATATAACTTGAGATTTACAAGAGGACAAACAGTGAATGATTCTTCTCCACAGTGACCGATTCTGAATTGTGTCATTCAGTGTCTCCAACCACTGATTGTGATTACCACCCAGATACCAACAAAGTAGGCTGTGCCTAACGACAAAGCTCAGGCAAACTAATCAACAGCTTCATTGACCGATGCTACGGCTTAGTTTAGGAGTCCCAAGTTTTTTCATCCTATTTTTATATTAATCAGCAACGTGCATACGATAGTGGTTGTACATACGTAATACATGTTCAAACAATCTCAGTCAACGAAAACTCACAACCTCATCAACGGATTCACCGCCTTTAACTAGTACTCTGTGCTTAACTTTATATTCACATACTGGGTCGTTTTATAATTAGGAGATATCTGTGATGGAAAACCTGTGGCTTATGCATGTCTTTTACTTTCATTGCCCAGATTTACAACCATAGATTATTACAGAACGGTCTGTCCTGCAGTATATTTTATTCTTTGGTTGGCGGACGTATATCTCGTCTAGGCCATATGTGATGTCATTTGGTAAAAGTTATGATAGCTTTTCAAATTCATGTCGAGACACCAAACTACCAGGGGTAATGAGACGCCCATGACGAGTGAAGTGATCAACGTGCTCAAATACTCCAGCTCCTCTGGTGCGGAGTCTCTTTTTAATTATTTCATAAAACATTAATATCTAATTGCACTATTTTCCATTCATTAAATGTAGATTCCTCCGTTTTATTAACTCCATACATATTTAAAACAATGGTATTTGCAGCTGAAGAAAAGCTATTAAATTAGTATAATTTATTTGTTATTCAAGTTTTACTTTATATTTTGCTGATAAAAATATAAAGATAATACGCAATGTATGTGAACTGAACAGGGTAGCTGCATTATTATTGACCAACAATATTCCTAGCAGTTGTAAACAACTTTCTAACATTAGACCGTGTACGCAATCAATTCATGGATTCATCGTTTCTTAAAGAAATCAAGGTTAAAATAATTCTACAAACTATTTTGAAAATGTATGCAATTCTATCAGTAGCGTTGATATTTTTTCCCTGATTAACATAAATAAGTGAATACTTACTCGTGTTAAACCAAAGCTATAATATCGTACAGTAATGTTGCAAATGGAATCTTTTTTTCCGCAAATTTGTACATGGGGACACTGAAAATAATTCGGAAACAGTTACAACTCATGGAATTTGAAATTTTTGAAGTAAAATAGATTACGAAATAAACTACACTGAAACTAAGTAAATATTTATGCATTGTGAAATGAACCAACTACGAAAAGATGTGCAGTATATGTATAGTACGAAAGTCTGATCATTCACACTACAAAAGACAAATAATTCGAAGAGTAGTTGACACACTGCCAATCAATGTTTGAAGGGATACAAAAAGATTTCTTAAAGTATAATTCGGAAACAGTTACAACTCATGGAATTTGAAATTTTTGAAGTAAAATAGATTACGAAATAAACTACACTGAAAATAATTCGGAAACAGTTACAACTCATGGAATTTGAAATTTTTGAAGTAAAATAGATTACGAAATAAACTACACTGAAAATAATTCGGAAACAGTTACAACTCATGGAATTTGAAATTTTTGAAGTAAAATAGATTACGAAATAAACTACACTGAAAATAATTCGGAAACAGTTACAACTCATGGAATTTGAAATTTTTGAAGTAAAATAGATTACGAAATAAACTACACTGAAACTAAGTAAATATTTATGCATTGTGAAATGAACCAACTACGAAAAGATGTGCAGTATATGTATAGTACGAAAGTCTGATCATTCACACTACAAAAGACAAATAATTCGGAAACAGTTACAACTCATGGAATTTGAAATTTTTGAAGTAAAATAGATTACGAAATAAACTACACTGAAAATAATTCGGAAACAGAATTTCTTTAAAGTACCAATATGAGATGCGATCTATAGTCAACAGATGATATTTAGTACTCGTATGGAAGGTATATTCAGACACTGAGACTACTACTAGTAACTAATGAGATGTAAGCCGGAGTTAATGCCATCGGTAAAGACGTTACCTGACAGCTATACGCATAGCGTTAGGAAGAAAAAAGTAGTACACCTGAATTCAGCACAAACTATTTATTAGTGTTATGAGCCTTATTTTCATATTTCCGATAAAATGGAGTGCTTCAAGACTTATATTTTGTGGTTGTGAACTATAAGTCACTGAAGTTAGGTTAGGGGAGGAACATGATAACCAAATTTCATATTGTTAGAAATGCTCTAATAAGGATTTTTGGTGTAAGGTAACATTTTATAGTTGGGTTAGGAATGTAGATAATGCGAGGACTAGGGTTAATGGTACGATAGTGATAGATTACAATTAGCGTTATTTTTGTGAAATTTAAAAACAGTGGTATATCTATCCAACTCTGATGTCTCTTGTTTTGCGAATGAATCTTTCACCTAATATTAAGTATTTAAACATGGAGATATAACACAATTAATCCTAATTTAACTGAAACTCTAATACTAACCTTAAATCCTAATCCAAATAACTGTTCATTTTAATAATTGATAATTTCCATAAGCTGTCATTTAACTAACTGAAATTGATTGAAAATTATTTTAAGAACCATTCAATATCGGACATTCAGGTTATGTTAGTCGACAAATAACTAGAATTTAAGAATTTTGCACATCTACAAAAATAGAAGGGGTGTGTCAGCATTATCGAGGCAACAATTCTTAACAAAGTTAAGTGAGTAAATGCCGGAAAAGTAATAAATAAACCTGCATAAAACATTCCGCTTTAATAAATTACTGAGTTTTAACATCATAAAAATGAATATAATCGGCTTACCGGACTGAAAATATGAACATCAGACCCACCATTAGTAAGCTGAAAACAATCCGAAAAATGCATGTGATAGTATGTGCTAATCGATTATTGCAGCCAGACGGTAAAACAAGTATTACTGTATGATTTTATAGATTTGTTAGAGGTTTATATAAAGCCAATGATTATGTAACTAGGAGGAAGATTTTAGACAGTCGCATTCAAGAATTATATGAATGATATATTTGCCTTTTATAGTAATAATATTACCCTACTTAGCCTTCAATGATTGTTACTCAGAACGACTACTAACAAAGGCGGTGGATTTCTACAATGATAATTTTACAAACATCCCATCCACTCTTTGTTGCAGATATTTGTAACACAAATTGAATTGCAGAAAAATATTTTTTCCAGAAATAACTTACTGAAACCGATCATAACTGCTTTTTTATTGATAAAAATATGGGCAACATGGAAAACACATCAGACACTCCTTGAATCAGACACTATATGAATTTAAGATCAGACGGCAATCAAAAGATTCGAATGCTTAGATAGCTGAATACAATGTTTTATGCACATTTTAACAGGCTTCCATTAACCGCTTGAACGTAGATTTTAGCTCATTTGACTTAATACATACGGATAGTTTAGCAATACGCCAAATATCTGGAGCAGCTGTAAGGTGCCTACTATGTGTGTGAGAAAGAAAATCTTTCGAATAATAACCTTTACGCAAACCTTACGGATTTTGAGCAACACGGTGCATTGATCGTGGTCAATTTTTATTCACAACAGAGACAATATATATTCTGGCAGTTTCAAAAAACCAAAAGTATGCCGAAGAGTTATGGTCAGTAACGATTAACGCATAACTTGGGAAAATATGCTTCGACCCAAATTACTATACCGAATCAATACAACAGGAATAAGTAAACAAGATTATTTGTGAACCAGTGAGAAATTTGGTAATTAACACTAACTCGAAATAAATCGACTAAAACAGGTAAATAGCTTTAACGGTTCAGTTAACCACGCATTTATTGATCTCAAGGTTGTTTATGATTCTTTTATTTATACTCGCAGGATGTAGTTCTATTCAACTCTACTATACATTATATATATATATATATATATATATATATATATATATATATATATATATATATATATAACTTGATTATAGTGTTCTCCAAATGATATACTTTACCTCCATAAATTACTTTTCACAGTTCTATAAAGTTTCCACTTTCAAATGTTTCCGATGCCATTTACTTCAACTTACAAAATATCTTAAATTATTGAAAAACCAGACACTTAAACTAGCATTTTTCAATTATTGCTTTTACTTTCTTGAAGCAATTTAAGAGTTTCATGCAATTTCTTTTTATGACTTGTCACAACAGCGATAATTAGTCTTCATTGTCAATATTTACTGTTGTAGGCTAGATTGGTGAATTTAACATTATATCTGAACGAACTTGAATATTAAAAAAAGGATTTTTCTCTTAGTTTATACAGATACATTGAAAATAACTCGAGTTAAATTATTACGTGTAGTAGTACAATAAGACCGAACGAGATTCCTGCTATAGGAATAAATAAACGGTATAGAATGTCAATGAATTCAATCCTTAAGCAATTTTTTATCCAGTTTAACTAAAATCCTAATTAAAGTGATTAAAACAGGACTAGAGAGATACATACTCAAAGGGAGTGAATAAACTAGATGGTATTTAAATTGAGATTATAATTTTAATTACCATCAACTCAACTAGAATCAAACCAACTAACCAAAACGTCTCTTGCTTCAAGAATTGCTTGAAATCCAGACTTTGTTCCTTGTTCAATCAAGACTAGGAAATCTGTCGTTTTCTCCCATAAAGACGAAATGACACGTGAGCGAGAAGATGCACATGGAAGTTCAAGTAAAGTATTGGCACAGACTACTAAATTGTACTGGTTCTTTTTTTAAGCAGAAAAGTCAACAAAACATTAAATTAAATTTTACTTCAATCTGAAGGAGATAAAAGTTTAATGTAGTAATATTTGAAAATAAAAGTGAAACTGGGATAAAACGACTTTAATATTGAGATACTGAAATTCACATGGATTAATGGATACAGTAAATCATACGATTTTACAGCACACTAAAAAAATTAGAAAATGCTTACAGTATGTCGGAGACGACAACAACTAGATGAAGAAAAACATTTTGCTGGTTCCACGTACGATCGATAAGAACTATGAGCCTAGAGAATTCCAGTACAGCAAATAAAATATCCAACTTCGTCGACGTTCAACCTTTAAATTCCAAAACTAATGCAGCACACCTCTCCGCAGTGATAACTGAATTTTTCTATAATAGTATCCGGAGCATCACCTGATAGCTAACATAGGTTTCGTAAGAGTTGTAATGAAAAATGCTTACAGAAGTGATAGGTAAAACTAAATAAAAAGATCTTTGCCACATTTTTAAGAATGAAAAAGAACAAGGAAAGTAAGAGGGAAAAGGATAACCACTCACTATAGTAATGCCATGCGAACCACTAACTCCACATGTGTACAGAAAGTTAAGTTTAATACAAAGAATAGCTGCTGCTTCTGAATAACGTAAAAGTCTGGAGTTATTCTGTCAACTTATTACTTGGAATGCAACATTGGGATTCACTGAGTGAACTGTGTCCGCGATGTCTTTCTATGGCACTACTGGGTAATTTGGAACCGTTTTAATATCAAATTCTTCGGTCCATGCTCTCAGACACTTATAGATAACACCCGCTATTTTCTTCCAACGTACATGCTACCACCGCATGGACATTTGAAGTGGTAAACGCAACTGCAGGTAATTAAAGGTGACCTGTTATCCAAGTTTAATTCACTGAGCCATTTTTGTGGAGTAGGTAACAATCAAATTAATAAACCTATCAAAGAAAGTGCTCTTCAGTTGGACCCAGAAAAGCATGTTGTGAATTTTGCCGATATTCAGCAGATCAAACCAAAACGAAAAGTTATGTCTCTGGATTTTAAATTTCGTATTCCACACAAAAAGGATTGACCTAAATTACCAGTTTTAAGATTTGTACAATCACTTATTTGAATGACAGCCTACTTCGGAAGATAAGGAAAGCCAAACTTGTAGGACTAGCAAACCGTTATGCCATTACACCAGCTGTTCCAATATATTCTTTGTCGAAAAAGCACAGAAATGATATGAGTTGTTGGAAAAAGTAAATGAATAAACTACGATGAAACAAACGGTTTAGAATATTAGTCTTTTTAAAAATTAGATAAGAACAAATAGTCGATAAAAATAGAATGATTCTAATGACCATCTTTTTGATATTATTACATTTCATGAGATTCTTGCAGGAGAAAATACTCACATAACATAATTAAACACTACGACTTGCGTACAATTTTCTTGCACCCTAGGAAATTTCATTTCTTGTGAAAAAAAACCACGTCAGTGATGCTTTACGAGCAAATTTTCTTCCCGTGAAACTAAACTTTGCATTCTATCAACTATCATAACACGAAATGATTTGATAGTGATAGATATCTTTCAATAAAATAAATGGAGTTTCGACTACAATATCCAGGCTAATAGAGAAAATGTATGTAGACTAATGTACGAATTCAGGGGTTAATAATCTTGAACGGTATAAAATCTCAATGTTTTCAAAAGCTGGAAGTTGAAGTTACAAAACAAAGATGAAATTTACTATAATACCATAAAAAAACAAGAAATTAATGAATATCTATACCCTTAAAATGCATTCATTTAGATAACTTTATATGAATAAAGCAAGATGATAAGTATAATATCGATTACTTTGGTACTGGGCATAAAACGGCGATGGTAAATACCCGGAAACACAGATTCAGAAGGTTGGGAATTCCCTTGCTGTTCAAACATAAACTCCGATAGTCGTGTCATATGTAACGATGGCTCCACCAGATAATGCTCACGTACGCAACCGATGGGCCAAACTGTATTTGTCGCCCTGGGATAATAAAAATAAAGTACATTCAGAAGACTATGTATAATGACGAAATAGGTATATTGGTGAAACTTAGCTGCTATGTGAGCGTTAATACATCACCAAACCAACGGAGTGACGTCTCTTGGAAATAGAGCTGTCTACATACCTATTTTAATTAATTGTGGATGCCATTTAGGCAACATAAGACTAAATGTGAAACCGATGGTTCTAAGAGTTAGTCGACTGTAGATAATGAAGAATTTGGCACATGTGGATAAGTCTGAATTGTTATACTACATCGGCACGTCAAGATCAAACTTGATCAAACATGATAATATAATATAACAGGAAAGAATAGAGTATCAGTGTGTGAAAGAATAATGGAAATCAAGATCTAGAAGAACATATAGAGTGAACACACTTGCTTCACTGTAATCGATTTTGAGCCATGCCACCCACTATCTTTAGCCGTTGGTTACGGCATTGACGAGGAACCCAACCAAGTAGTTAACATCTACCAAAACGGTTTAAACCAACAGTCAGAGATTTTATGGGTTGATGTCATGTTTTGGTTCGACTGCTCCTATCTTTAATCCTACTCTTACCTCAGCCAACACCAGGCGACAACGTAGGTGGTGGTTAAGAATACGTAATACCTACCCCAGCTACTTCAGTCCACTGATTTGCCATTTTTCCCTAGTATTTTGTGTCTAATATTACTTACTTGGCTATTCCATGACAGGAGGGTGATACTTCGAAGAGCTTTAGCTTATACATGTCTCCTATTCTCATAGTCCATGCTTCGCACCCAAAAGTTAATACTAAGAGGGCTACAGTGCAGTGTACTCAGTATTTCGTTGGGAAGTGTATATCTCGCCTAGGCTACAAGCGACAGTTGGTAATAGTCAAGTGGGTTTTTGAATCAGGGTTGATGAGACTTTTGAGATAGGTGAAATGGTTTACTCCCTCAACTTCATCACTTCCAATGACAAATCTGGAAAATGATGCAGACCAGTCCTGAAGTAACTTTTTGCATCTAGTGGGAGCGAAAAGTAACCCAAATATGCTTGCATTGTTACTCACGGTGTTCATAAAACTGTATATTACCAGCGAATAAAACTATATCCTCTACATATCCTAAATCGATATGTTGGTCTCCTGATGGCAGGTTAGTCCCTGAAGAGTTGAATGACAGTGTAACTTCTAGGAGGACATATTTGACAAAATTAGATTAAGAGGTTAATAGGAGACAAAACGTTAACTTCAATTGAAGTTGGCAATTCTGATGGTAGTTCGCCATAAGCTGACTCCACTAGTAATGTTCGAGCAGAGGACCTACAAATGGTTTACGTACTTTTAAGGTACGCCTTATAATTACAAACACTGCCGCAGAACCTGTCTATCTAAGTAGTCGGAAGCTACTTTCAAACTCACTAAGAGTTGAGGGGTATGTCTAAATTTTATACTTAGGTAATTCGGGGATTGTCGGTAACTGAAAGGTAGCCGAAAGTCAGTTGAACTGTTCCTAAGCATGTTCTGTCCAACGGTCTAGATAGAAAACAAATAATGGACACACCTTTTTGCCAAATATTTGTGCTAACAACCGACTTTCTAATACCAGTGTCCTTGATGAATCGGAATAGCTGTCTAATACTGCTTATCACCACAGGTGACTTCATAGCTTTTACCTGCTGCCCACTACTGATATCTAACGTTTTATGCCATGATCTTTTTATGACCAGTAAAACACATAAAAATGAGTGCTCTCATTAGCTTATAGTCAAAGTCCAAACATGTGCTTCATAATGAGCAAAAATCTTCTAACGAGCCTCTCCAATGTTGACTGATACCTACGTAATTCATCTGTGTTCATCGTGTTGATGTTGGAGGTCGCCAAGATAGACAATGTCTCCCTTTATGCTTGAAGTTTGTTCTTGTTAGGAATAAAAAATAATCTGAACATAATTGTAGTAAAGGGTCTCTATTATCCGTTCGCTAAACTAGGCCGCCCAAAACTCTATCTAAATGTTCTTCAGCCTGATTTAGTCTACTATTTTGGGCTCTAAAATCTCCTGATATGATTACTATGTCTAAGCGCCTAGTTTCCTAAAGGAAGTTAGAAAACGTCTTGTAAGATTTGTATTTTACTCCATTAAAGTTACAGTCAGTGGAAGGCATAGGCAAACATGACAAAATGACAGCACACAAACAATTGTCGACAGGAATCTATTCAAAAGGCGCCGAGCGCTGCTCGCAAATACCTACACAGGCAAGGTCACGAGAGCTCACTATCAGGATCCCAGATACACGAAGGGTAAATCGCGCCACTCCTGTGTATTGATTAAGAAAAGAGAAGCAAATAACAACGCCAGAACCCTATATGAGTGTTTTGGAGACAGCATACATCAATCGTAAAAAATTGTAGGATTTTATCCACCAGGGCCTGTTGACCGACTTAACAGTGTTTGTAGGATTCACCTGACATCGCGTTAAATCCACCGGAATAACGCACCCGAAGTCGATAAAGTCAAAAGACTGTCTTGAGTGTTCGGAATATTTATATTGGAACAGATATAAATATCTAATGTGGTTCTACAACAAATAATTATTAATTTACTGGTCACTTACATTCAAGGTGATTAAGCAACAACAGCAACAACAAACGGTTACAACAATCTGCCTTATGCACAAGGCACTCAAATTTAATGCCAAACAAAATAGCTGACCAGACAAATACTGTTCCAACCAATAGAAAACAATGTCTAGGAAGTTCAGACATAACTGACCAATGAAATGCAAGTTACAAATTATGCAATAAACACCCAACTACTCCTTAGTAGTGTGACAATTACAACTACATCCGACAGTGTTCGCACAATAAAAGTCGCAGCATGACGGCAAGAGATCGGTAAGACACCTAGGACATCACTTCGTGACCTCAAATAGTTAGCACTAGTGGCATGTATGGGAGAAAGATGAAGGTTGGAAGTAAAGGCAGAAGACATGTTAAGAGGAGAAGAGATTGTCATGAGGAGAGTGATCTCGAGTGCTGTTAGAGGCATGAACGCGGTTACCCCATACCGGTTGCCCAAACAATCGAAGGGTTCTTTTTAAGGCACCTGAAGAAGTTGGACTAAAGGTTGTCTCGATTGCCCGAGTGTGACCACACTGCCAAAGTGACAACTGCTTGAGATTGGTCATAAATGACCTTTGTACGAACCGTTTTTAGAGCATCACCATCGTGCTTGAGATGGTCTTATCACAGGGAACGGATATCTGTGGGATGAGATGAAGTGTATATTTGTAGGGCTGAGCTTTTCTAACCTAACTGTTTTTGTGAGAAGGTAGAATCGCCGTCAGGCTAGTTGTCTAGGGGCAATACCTTACTATCATCAGATTTCTGCACAGACGGCAGTAAGACCTTGTCACTCCCCCCACCACCAAATCCTTCCATGTCAATTTGTTTACTTGCTCGTTTTCTGGGAGAATAAATAGATGTAATGCTATATATGAATGCGTTAGCGAAAAGAAGCATGACCACTAACTTTAACTAGATTATACATATATATATATATATATATATATATATATATATATATATATATGACGGGAAAAACAAAACACCGGATCAATATGCTACACGTATTGCTACATAAGATAATATATGAATGTATGACTTGATCTTTTATATTGTTGCCATAAAATTATTTCCATTATAGAGCCACGATGCACTGCTACACTATTACTACTATTTATTATGTTTTATGATAAGTTAAATAGTCACGAGCAACTTAAGGACCTAGCACAAATGTTTATCGCTTAAGTAGGATAAGACACTAAATTCTAAACATGAGGTTCAACTCTTGGGTTCCAATCTTAATTCCTTTTCGCAGTGACCCGAAATGGTTTAAGGATTTACTGTTTTTTCGTGTTTCAAATGTTATACGCTACAAACAGTTGACAAGGAATTGGCTATATATTGGTAATGGTTTACGTAACTGACACAACCAATAGTTGATGTTGAATGACATAGTTCAGAATAGGTCACAATTGTGCTGAGGCGTTCCTCCCGACCGTAGCTGCTACCTTGACGTGGTGGTCGGGCTTGCCTATCGTGATGACCCAACTGAGCTATATTGGCTGGAATGCTTGTTCCTCTAGGTCCTAACATGCCAAGCAGGTCTGTTGGAGAGCGATAAGACTAAAGGCAGCAACCTAAGACCTGAGGGCGATGTCGTACTGATGGCTGCAGCGGGGTGTGACAGCAGTAAGGTGTTTCCCGCGGATAACCAGCATCTGCAGCGATGCTGCCTTCTCACAAAGGAAAAAAGGGGTTAGAAAAGGTTGACCCTAAAAATGTCACACCTCACCTTACTCCACGGATTTCCGTCTCCGGCAGTAAGGCCTTCCTAAGAACGGAGCTAACACTTCGAAAACATCCCATAACAAGGTCGCGCGTGATCGGCCTCAAGTAGTTGCCCCTTGGGCTCTGAGATCGCGCTTTCAGGTCACTATGACCAATACTAATCCAGTTTCCTTTTCAGGTACCTCAGGAAGCAATATCCTTCCATGGTGTGGGCAGCCAGGAAGTGAAAACCGCCCCCATACCTCTAACAGCACAAGAGATCATTTTGCTCGAAATCAAATCCCACCCTCAACTCTCAATAACTCCCTTATTCCCACGAATAACCCGTCTAGCCTAACTTTATCACCTCATGCCTCTAATGCTAATGGTTTGAGTTTACGAAACGGTATTCCTGGTATCCTGAAACCTCGCACTAAACTACATATCGGAGCTATTAACGTTCGAACCTTAGGCCAAATAGGACAACAAGCCTCTCTAGCTATGACCCTAGATTCTCGTTCCATCGATGTCTGCTGCGTCTCCGAAACGCGTATACAGGATCCACGTACAATCATTCGCTTGACCTCACTCTGTGAAAATAAGGGACCGGCCTGGTTCACCCTTCGTGTTTCCGGAGACCCCACCGCTACCACTCGAGGCCTTGCTGGTGTAGGTATAACACTAAGTTCAAAAGCTGAACGGGCTCTCCTTGACTGGATTCCCATAGACAGTCGCTTATGCGCTGTCCGTCTAAACGGGACAGTAAGAACTCGGAAAGATGGGGACACGCACCATTGCCTCTTTGTTGTCTCTGCCTATACTCCTACTGATTGCAGCTCAGATGAAGTAAAAGATGAATTTTACAGAAAGCTTTCAGACCTCCTTCGAAAAGCTAAGCGTACTGATGTAGTGATTATGGCTGGTGACTTTAATGCCCAAGTAGGTAGATTAGACGAAACCGAAAGGCACCTAGGTGGATCCTATGGTGTCGAGGCCCAACGAACAGATAATGGCGACCGTTTATTACAACTGTGCTCAGATAATCGTCTATTTCTCGCAAGCACTAACTCTAAACATAAAAAAAGACATCAGTTGACATGGCGACCCCCACAGTCAACTCAACGTTGGACTCAAATAAAGCACATTGCTATCAGCCACCGTTGGGGAGGCTCGATAGAAGACTGCCGCTCATTTTGGAGCACATGTTTAGACTCAGACCACGCTTTAGTACGAGCGCGTATTAGTCTGCGTCTCACTGGACGTAAAAGACACACGGCAAAAATCCCCATACGAGTTCAACTTAATGATGAAAAAGTCAAGAATATATTTCAGAAACAACTTAAAAACCAATTAGTCAACTGTATAAACGATACCCACCCCGACTCAGGTTGGAATGATATCCGAAAAGCTGTCGAAACAGCAGTAATATCTACTAGTAAACTAAACCAAAAAGTTAGGAAAACTCAGTAGATTTCAGCTGCGTCTACTGAACTGATAGATGCTCGGCAACACATCCCACCTGGTTCCGCATACGATGAGGAGTGAAGGCAACCTAAACACAAACTGGTTAGAAGCTTACGGAATGATCGTGAGCAATGGTGAGTGGCGAAAGCTAAAGAGATGGAAAAGGCAGTGGGAATAGGTAACAGTAGGCAACTGTTCAGACTTACCACGTCAATGGGTATCAGAAATCCAACTGTAAGTGAAACTATCTCAGAAAAAGATGGGAGCATTACTCACTGTCAATCCAGAAGGTTGGACCGATGGGCAGAACACTTTAGGAAACAGTTCAGTTGGCCGTCGGCGTCATCCCAATTGCCCACCGTTCCCAAGCAATCTGAATGGCAAATTAATATTGGTCCCCCAAGTCTTAGTGAGGTTGAGAAGGCTATAGGGAACCTAAAGCGAGGGAGAGCAGCAGGACCCGATGGGTTAACCCCTGAGATATTTAGGGATGGTGGTCCAGTTTTAGCAGCGAGATTAACCGGGATCCTGTCTAGAATCTGGGAATTGGGCGTAATCCCATCTGACTGGTCGGCGGGGTTGACCTCCTTCCAGGAGATAAACTTGCTGACTTAGAATATGCAGATGATATAGTTCTCTTAGGCGGAGATGCTGATAAAATGCAGAATCTTTTGACTACCTTAAACAAGAATGTAAGGATGTTTGGGATGCGATTCTCTCCACCCAAATGCAAAATGTTACTTCAGGATTGGCTTGATTCGACACCGAAGTTAGTGATAGGGAGTGAAGCAGTTGAATGTGTTGACCGCTTCACTTATCTTGGCAGCCTCATCAGCCCTGACGGTCTGGTGTCTGCTGAAGTCTCTGCTCGTATACATAAGGCCCGATTAGCTTTTGGGAATTTGCGTCATCTGTGGCGTAGGCGGGACCTCCGACTACTGACCAAAGGACGCGTTTACTGCGCAGTAGTTCGGTCCGTCTTACTTTATGGATGCGAAACATGGCCATTAAGGATAGAGGATATTCGTAGGCTCCTGGTATTCGATCATAGATGTCTTCGAAGCATTGCTCGTGTTTTCTGGGACCACCGAGTAAGCAATACGTGGGTTAGGAATAGAGTACTAGGTAGATACGGTAAGTCTATTGATGAAGTAGTAAATATTCATCAGCTAAGGTGGTTAGGACATGTGTTACGTATGCCTGACCACCGCCTACCTCGACGAGCAATGCTGTCTGGTGTAGGAGTAGGCTGGAAGAAAGCTAGGGGCGGCCAAACCAAAACATGGCACCAGTCCATGAAGTCATTGACAATTGGGCTGAGCCATGTTGATAGGTGCAGACTACCTGGTTGGAGTCCGCGTGACGCTCGTAATAAATGGTTAGAGACTTCGGGTGATATGGCTCAAAATCGTTGGCAATGGCGCAGGTGCATCCACTCCTTGTCTTCCTCCAAATTCTAAGTTTCTGAACTTATCATAATTTTCTCTTTACTGAATCATATTTTCTTAAATGTTCTCGGTTTCTATTCCCTTCCATGAATACTAACTCTGTTACTACCTTCCCTACTCTGGGATTTGATTCGACAATTTAGTCTCTATCTGCTAATCGAGGCATGGCAACTTGAACTGACGTACGCATGTACCAAGTTCTACGTTGTAACTGTCTGTCTGTCTGAGGCGTTCCTCCTGTATTCACTTATTTCCCAGCCTGAAAATTATTTTGTTACTGTCTATGGAAGAATTTTTATTTCTCAAATCATATTCTCTGTCTCATTTACTACCACTGATATTACTATTATGCCAATAACACTGGTATTCACTTCGTTTTACTGTTATGGCGTGGCGACTTGAAGCGATGCACGTGCCAGACCCTACCTTGCTCACGACGGACTGGTTAAGTATATGAAACTTTTAGGAATCAATTAGTTTACACTGGCTAGAATATTATTAAATGGCAAAGAGGAATTCTAGTGCTTCACAGATATGTAAAATATTTCTATCAATAGTACTTACCAACTGACTGTTCCAAGACCAGAGCCAAAATCAAATAATGTCCTTGGAATAAAACTCGGACATCGTTTACGAATTTCATATAAGACGCGGCAAGCGGTGGCGAAGTTAGGAGCTAGACGAGCGACAAGATAAAGTTCGCAAGTGTGTCCAGAGTAACTAGAAAAGGGAATAATTAGTTAGCTTAATGTTTCGAAAAACCCACTCTTATGGGGTGAACTAGAATACATTAGGTAGAATAATACCACGGTCCAGAATTGACCAATTGTAGCAGTATCTGTCAACAATAGGGAACAGAATCAGGAACAGCAACTTTACTCCACACATTAAAATCACAGAGACTAAACCTCTGCAGTAACTAGTAGAAATAAGAAAATTAACCACGATTTTTACAATAATCATTTCAGTCCTACAAAGCGAGTCTCAGAGAATACAAAAAATGTGTGTATATACAACGTAGAACCTGCCACATACGTGCATCTCTTCCAGTTGCCACACCTCAGCAGCACAACATGAACATAAAATTAGTAGAAGTAGTAATTATTTCAACGGTAGTGGGAAAAGTATATAAACATGGATTATGGTACAGAGATAAAGAATTAGTACGTAGAAAGGTGTGAAATAAGTTTAGGCTCATAATTTGAGGGAAGACAAAAAGTGAATGCACTTGCGCCACTATGATTGATTTTAAGCCATGTCACCCAGTTACCAGCCATTGGTTACTGCATTTACGCGGACCCCAACCAAGTGGTCTGCATCTACCAACATGGGTAAGATCAGTGGTCAGTGATCATATAGACTGGTGTCATGTTCTGCTTCGGATGAACCCTAGCTTTCTTCTTCTCCAATACCGATCAGCATTAAGTATCGAGGTAGGCGATGGGTAGGCATACGTAATACATATCCGAACCACCTCAGTAGATGAAAATTCACAAACTCATTAACCAACATACCATATTTTGCCAATACGCGGCGTCTAACCTTATTATTATTTACCTGATGATCCCAGAAAACTCGAGCGATGTTTTGAAGACACCAGTGATCAAATACTAATAACAAGTGTCATTTACTCTAAGTGGCCACGTTTCAGATCTATACAGTAAGATGAAACGGACTGTTGAGCAGCATATTCGTAGACACATAAATTGCCTGTCATAGGTGAAGGAAGTTGGGAAAAGCCAGACGAACGTTTTGAATCCGTGCAGATACTTCGTCAGACACCAAACCATCATGGATGATCAAGTTTCCATTATACGTGAAGTGGCGTATAGAAAGACGGTAATAATTTAACTGAAAAATAAAACTATGAGAGCCTTGTTGTACAATTAAGCTATAATACTGAGAGGCAGTATTTCTATGAGTAGACGAAAACAGAGAATTCGGTACTACGAAGTGGTTGTGATTGATAGTCATATATGTGCATAAACATTGACAGTGACTTTATGCATTGACTGACACAATGGCCGATGATACCTCAGTTATATCTAGACATATGTTTAGTAAATTCGTAACGAAGCTTAAGTCGAAAAAACAAGCACTAAAGAAAAACTTCTAAGTAACAAATTGTAATGAATAATTCATGCTGATGAATTTACATTCAAGCAAAAATTAACAGTTGTCTAACGAATATGAACCATCACTAAACTGGATAGGTGGTCAACCGAGAAATTATAGTCTCGTCAAACAATAAACAGTTACTGATTTAATTAACTTTTGAGAGCAAAGAGATATTTCGAGTAATAAAGTCATACATGAAGAGGTAAACGATCAAATTTATTTGTGATAAAAGAAATGAGTAGTTTAAAGGTGACGATATTTACAATTGTTTCAAATGAATAGCATATAAATACAGTAAATGCTTACTTTAGTGATTTCCATGACTTTAAATCTATGTCTTTACTAATCCGAGCTTCACGCTGTGAAGTGAAATTCTGCAGAGCAAATGTCAGACCTTCGTCCCCATCATCCCCACTCAAGTCCTTTGAGAGCTGAATTTTAGATGATTTACTGATAGCCTTTTCCTATGATAGAATTCAAAGAGCCGTCATCATAGTTCAGCCTTGGAATTTTAATTTAAATACTAACACCCGAAAATTAAGTGGCAAAAGCATATTCATGACATAAACAAATGGATGATAGCAATAGACTACCTCAGACATAAGAGGACGTGACCACAGGTAATTCGTAAGAATGTTAGAACGATCTTCAATCGCCTTCGGCGACGAAACAGAATGCTCTCGAAGGTAATCAATAGCCACTGCATCTAGCCGAGCAGGTAGAGATATAGGAGGCAGTTGTAGGAAACAAGGAAGTTGCTTCAGCCTTGAGGCCCAGGTTTTTGAACAGTCATCGGAATTTTTATCAAGTTTTCGAGAGTTCTCTGGGGGCGGCGTCGAGAAGACTGATTGCAGCCCATCTGACGCGCGATACCGCAAACTCCCATTGATCAGACGGCTAGTAAAATCAGCTGCAGTCTTCATACGACAGACCTAAAAAAAAAAGCAATCGCGTGTGAGTCATAATTAGCATAGTTAAGAAATAAGCAAGAACTTTGTCGAAAAAACGGAGATGTGCCAATGGTAAAAAAACCGCTTTTGTATAATTTAAATAAATTTAAAATATATGTATGCTACACTTCAGTTGCATGGTTTTCACCAGTTAAAATTACTTAGCCTTAAAAAATCTAGATTACTGAGAAACAGGTGGATAAAATGTACACATGCATTTAAAGAATTAGAAAGTTAAAATATGTAGCTTTAATTATCAGTAATCTCAAGTAACAAATTTAAATGTGTTAACTAAAACTATGCTCCAACTTTCCAATCGTGGTTTAGCGAGTCCAGGAATAGCTGTTCAAATGTTAGAAAATATCACGGAAAAAAGACTATTAGGGTGGATAAAACAAGACATTGGATCAAACATATGGGAGACATTCTTGTCTTAATTTCATACAAACTATAGTTAGCTGGAATTTCAACAGATCATGTGATTTTATAACGGAGTAAGGAGTTTTAATCATCAAGCAAAGCATAAACTGATCACATTTGGAAATGACTAGTAGCAGCAGAAAATGTACATGTTCATCAAGAGGTGACAAGAAAGTCGGAAAATGAACTACTGAAGTCATTCATAGTCACAGCATAAAGTTTGATTAAGACTATGTGAAAAGACCCTATGATTAAATTTATTAGAACCAGTATATGTAATCTGGTTCCGATTTACTCATTACTGATAAGCCAAAATGATTAGGTATGTAATGTCTTCTCACATTTCGGAGGATTAAATAGTTCCGGGTACTTTGATATTCTATTCAACAAACTAAGAAATCATGATATTAACTAAGGTGGCCATGCGGTACTACGGAAAGAAATTGCGAGAATTTAGTTATGTTAATGAACAAGTACGAAGAGGTGAAAGGATAAAATGAAAAAAAGGCATTTTATAGTCATGTCGTCGGTGTTCACCAACCAGTGTATCGTACCATCCTCAAAGCAAGTTAGCAACTTTATGAACTATCGTGCGTCGATCTGGCTTCTCTTTAATTTATTCACTCGAACTCTATTCCAATAAGCGTGGCATGTAAAGGTAGAGTGGCTTAGTATAAGTGCGTGACACAACCACTTAACTTGAAACGCGTGCATGACCTCATTTACTCCTGTTGTCCTAAATTTAAGATATATGCACTAAGTTACATCAGCCACTCTACTCTTCTCTTAAATCTAGGCTTAATATTTTATTTTGCAACGCAGTGCGCCGAAGTGGAAATGGCAAATTACGTTTAGAAAACATTTGTCTGCAGATATTATAGATCCCTCTACTTCAGTATTACATATCAGACAAGTTTACAATTTCAGCTGACAATAGACACCACTGTGAAGGACCATTAATTATAGTGGGCATACTAAATTCGAACCGTCTACGAATTTATTCGGGTAATGCTTAGGCCAGCATATAAACCCATGTAACACGTGTTATTGGCAGTTATTGACAGGCAGAGAAGACCTAAAAACCACAACACATGTCGACCAGGAACTTCATGCAAAGTGAGAACGCAGAGTAGCAACCACAGGTCTTTTTATTCAAAATTAAAATACGCGGTTTTAGTACAATACAAGAGGTTATTTACAAGACAGTCGCATACGTCATCCTGCAAGTTCATTTTACAAAGGGCTCGCTTTTCTTCTTCCAACACATTTATTCTTGATCACCCTGCAATAGAAAGAGAACAGATTCACGTTAATAACATCGTACATAGTAATTTCCACACTGTTACGCCCGCGACATCTAAATTATTCGCTCCGAGTCTCTGAATGAACTCATCAATGTCTAAATTCATTAACCACTTCTAACCAATTAGAAAACTGTTTTGCTTGAACAGTTGATATAGAGGAAAGCAGTAGTACTACAGAAAATATAAATATTTTGCTCCATTGATAAACGATTATTGGATTAGTAGTGGATCATTTTTCAAAGAACTTTGAAGAAAGGTTCATGATAAGATGTATTTTCCCAGAAAATCTTTGGTAAAAGGCAAAGACACATTCATAAATGGGCTCAAACGATAGTTTTGATCATAACCCCATAAATATAGTTCACACTATGAATCTCGTATAACTCCATGTTTCCATGTCGGTTGTAACATTAAATAACTCTCTAAAATAGTTGTGTATGCTATTGTCATTATTAATGACCATATTCATTCTAGCCGACATGACCAGCTGAGGACGTTTAGCCAACCACCACCACCAGAAAACGACAAAACGCACTGCAGGAGGAAACTTCCCTATAGAGATCCGATATGGACGTTGCGATCTCGTTAACGTTGTTCCTCCTGATTCATCTGTCTTCTGTCTTATCAGTGGACGTGAGTTTATTCGTTAGCAGATATTCTAGACATATTCCAATCACAATTTAGTGGTAAATAGAGGATTATTCGGAATACTATAATGAGTCTGTAGCGGTAAATAATTCCCAAAATAAAGTTACATAGGTCCTCGACATTGATGCTGATCATGTTTGTTTTAGCGGACACTACTAGTTGAAGGAGCTCGGTCACGCATCACCACCAGATCACGTCACGCCACACAGTGGAAAGCATCTCTCTCTAGTTTGCCAGCCTAGACGTTGCTTTTCCATTGACGCTCTATTCACAATCAAATATAACTTCCTTTCCATCCTTTATTGCCTTCTGATTTATTCTCATTCGTAAGAGTGGGTTCAATCGTTAGAAGTTGCCCTGGTAATACCGCAAACGTAACTTCGCCATATATCGGGTGCACTTCAAGTCTTATTTTACTAACGATGTAATAACCTACTTCCAAATAACAGTGTAGCCATTCGCAAATACTGTTCCTATATGGATTGGGTTGCAACCCTCAATCAATCAATTCCTGTTACCCCAAGTGGAGCATAGGCCACCCACCAGCATTCTCCAACCAACTCTGTCCTGGACTTTCGTTTCTTGCTCTTCCCAGGTGCTCTTCATTCTCTTCATGTCTGTTTCCAATTCCCAACGCAATGTGTTCCTGGGTCTTCCTCCGTTTATGTGGCCTTTAGGATTCCAAGTCAGTGCTTGTCTTGTGACACAGTTTGATGGTTTCCTCAGTGTGTGTCCAACCCATCTCCAGCGTCTTTTTCTAATCCATTCCTTGGCTGGAAGTTGATTAGTTCTCTGCCACATAAGGTTGTTGTTGATGGTATTTGGCCAACAAATCCGAGGAATCTAACACAGACAGTTGTTTATAAATTCTTGTATCTTCCGGATGATGCTTTTCGTAGCTCTCCAAGTTTCAGCTCCATACAACAGAACTGTCTTTACATTTGCATTGAAAATTTTGACTTTTATATTGACTGACAGTTGGTTTGAGTTCCAGGTGTTTTTCAGTTGTAGAAATGCTGCCCGTGCCTTACTAATCCGCACCTTCACTTTCGAGTCAGACCCTCGTTGTTTGTCGATTATGCTGCTCAAATATGTGTAAGGTCTCAACGTCTTCCAGAATTCCTCCGTCAAGCGTAATTGGGTTAGTGATCGTTGTTTTGTACAGAAGGATGTTGCTTTTCTCCTTGTGTATGTTAGGCCTATTGCTGCAGCGGCCAATGCTACACCGTCCGTCTTCACCTCTATTTGTTGCTGTGTGTGGGATAGAAGAGCTAGGTCATCTTCAAAGTCCAAGTCATCTAGTTGCATCCATATTGTCCACTGTATTTCGAATTTGCCTTGAGATGTTGCAGTTCTCATGATCCAGTCAACCACTAGCAGAAAGAGGAAGGGCGAGAGTAAGCAACCTTGTCTGACACCGGTCTTTACTTCGAATGAATCTGAGCTGATATCCATGCACGATTTTACAGTGTAGTCCGTCGTAGGAATTCCGTATGATGTTGACTATCTTTTCGTGTATGCTATAATGTCGAAGTAGGCTCTATAATGTCCTATCCATGCTGTCAAATGCTTTTTCGTAGTCTAGGAAGTTAATGTAAAGTGGTGAATTCCATTCAATTGATTGCTCAACAATGGACCGTAGAGTCGCGATTTGGTTAGTACACGATTGGTACTTACGGAATCCGGCCTGTTGATCTCGAAGTTTGGCGTTGACTGGATCTTTCATTTGGTTCAATAACACTCTGTTGAAGACCTTTCCTGGTACTGAAAGTAGAGTAATGCCTCTGTAGTTCTCACAATTGCTGAGATCGCCTTTCTTTGGTATCTTGATAAGGTACCATTCTTTCCATTCTGCTGGAACTTGTTCTTCCCCCCCAAATCTTCCTGAAGAGAATGTGGAGTATCTTTGAAGTTGCTTCTATATCTGTCTTCAGTGCCTCCGCTGGTATGTTGTCTGGTCCTGCTGACTTACCATTCCTGATTTGTCTGATGGCCATTTTGATTTCTTCGACTGTTGGTGGGTCTGTGCTTATAGGGAGATCCTTAGCTGCTGTTTCGATGACTGGTGGGTTCAGTGGGGCTGGTCTATTCAAGAGTTCTTGGAAGTGTTCTACCCACCTGTTCCGTTGTTCATGCACTTCAGCGATTGGTTTGCCAGCCTTGTTCTTGATTAGCCGTTCTGGTTAATTGAATTTCCCAGCTAGCTTCTTCGTTGTATCGTATAAGAGCCTCATGTTTGCTCCTCTGGCAGCTTTTTCCGCTGTCATTGCTAGGTCCTCAACAAATTTCCGTTTATCCGACCTGATGCTCCTCTTCACTTGCTTGTTGACTTCGGTGTATTTAGCATGTGCCTTGGCTTTCTCTGCTCTTGTCCGGCTATTATTATTTGCTATCTTCCTGTTCCTCTTTTCTTGGATCTTGTCCAGAGTACTAACAGAAATCCACTCTTTTTGGTGTTGTTTCTTGGGACCCAAAACCTCCTGACATGTTGAAGTTATTGTTTCCTTAATCTCTTTTCAGTTGTCTTCCATATTAGTTCCACCTTTTTCTAGTAGATCATGAAGTGCCTGGAACTTGTTGCTGAGAATTAATTTGAATTCGTTGCGTTTGTTAGTATCCCGGAGAAGGGCTGTATTAGACTTGTGTAATACTGCTGCTCCAGTTGTCCAGTGCTTCCTCAGCTTCAGTTTCATTTTAGCCACCACCAGATGGTGATCGGAAGCTATGTCAGCTCCTCTCCTTGCTCTTACATCTTCCATGGTCCTTCTAAACTTCTTATTGATGCAGATGTGGTCGATTTGGTTCTCCGTAATGTGGTCCGGTGAAACCCATGTGGTTTTGTGTATACGTTCGTGGGAGAATATGGTGCCACCTATAATCATTTTGTTGAAGGCACATAAGTTTACAAACCTCTCACCGTTATCATTCCTTTCTCCCAGTCCATGTTGTCCCATGATGTCTTCATACCCGGTGTTGTCCACTCCGACCTTGGCGTTGAAGTCGCCCATTAGAATGGTCAGGTCCTTGGCTGAACATTTCTCGATGATTGACTGCAGCCTCGCATAGAACTGGTGTTTGTCGTCTTCGTGGCTGTCATTGGTGGTTGCGTAGCACTGGATGACATTCATTGTAACCCCTTCCTTCTTCGTCTTGAAGGATGCTGCGATGATCCTAGGTCAGTGAGGCTCCCATCCTATAAGAGCCTTCCATGCATCTTGGGATAATACCAATGCTACTCCTTGTGTGTGTGGGGCGTTTTCTTCTCTGTGGCCGGAGTATAAAAGCACATTTCCCGAGGATAACCGTTGCTGTTCAGCTTGCACCCAATGCGTTTCGCTTATTCCAAGTATCTTCAGGTTGTATATTTTCATTTCTTCAGCTATTTGCATGGTCCTCCCTGTTTCCCACAGCGTGCGGACATTCCATGTACCTATATTAATTGTTGCTCTGGTTGTCAGAAGAGACATCGGCCTCGTGGCTTCCGAAGAAACTCGGCTTTCACCATGAGGCGTCATAACACACCTTCCAACTTCCAGGGCAGAGTAAAAATGGTTATAAAGGTTTTTACTGGTTAGCGTTTTTTTAACAAGGTTGTTGTTTTACGGGATGGGGTTGCTGAACCCATGCCCAACCCTCCTCCTTTATCCGGGCTTGGGACCGGCAACAACCTTAAGGGGCTCCAGGCGGAGTTTTGCAACCCTACTTGTATCTTAAAATCCCAATATTACAACAAGTTTATAACCATGCTTCTAACGCCCAAATCCTAGTTGTAAATGAAAATGCCCAAACTAACTGCTACTAAAAATCCAGACTATAATTACCAGTGTTAGCCCTAAGTACTGATCCCACTGTTGAAAACAGTGATAATTCTTACCATTAATTGTATTACAAAACTTGAATCTTGATCCTAGATCTTATTCCTACGATCAAAACCTAATTTTAATTGAGACACCTAATTTCTAGCCTAAGTACTAATCTCACATACATTCTTTTCAGGCACTCCCATATAAATCCTGTGCGAAAGTAGACGTAACTTGGTGTAAATGTCATGTCCGCCCCATTTTCTAACAAACCCTCATCTGATTTGATTGGATATATCGCAGATTGATGTTGGCAGGGTATCATTGACAACAAGGGAGCACTGGACAGCTGTTTCGTTCTAGTGTGGAACTCTTCAACAGTGCGCACCTACGATTCCGCACCAGGGGCTTCATCTGTTCAAACTGTTTTATACTTTTTTGTTAAGTTAGGATGGCATTTTTCCCCAAACAGCACAAAATCTTGTCTACGATATGTATCTTAATTCCAAATTCACAGCGACCTTTTTAAGAGTGTGATTTTGATTTTTTTCTACATGGCATGAAAAATAAACAGTCTTCTCATGTGAATTCAGTTCATTATTATTAGGATCAATGTTGTCATGTCTCCCGCAGCAATGTTTTTACTTAGTATTTTTGTCCCAAAGACACAAAACATTAGAGCTCTATTATATTAAATCAATCACTTACCTCATCCGTCGTTTTGCTTATTCCTACATTATGCTTGCTTCTACAAGTAGCACACTCATTTGCCTATATTAAATTTCCAACTCCATCAAATTATTAATCTTCATGCAACATTACTGCACGTCAAATTTACTTGCAATACCAGCACCACTGAATTACGTACTTCTACGCATGTGATAGGGCACATTCAGTGGTCACTTAAGCCTCACTAATCCAGCACAATATCATTAACATTAATCTCTGAGGTGGTAACTTAAATCTACGGAAGAATTCTTTTCTAATGGGTTACCTCAACTAACATGCATTGCAAAGCAAAATAACTGTATCTTGCAGTTTCGAGGTTCAGTGTTTGCTCACCTCATTGACGCACCAACAAATTAGTGTTTTAATAATATTTTGGTGTTGTGCAAATATGCACAGAATTTTTGTGGTTGAAATGACTCAGTGAAAGCTCCAGTATGGGGACATCACATAGGTATATACCTAGTCAACTAATGTCAATCAATTGTTTTCCTAGAACACGCATCTTGATTTTAGAACATTGTTATGTATCATTTTAGCCTCACATCCGGGTTGCCTGGGCATGTGTATGCGAAATTTCTCCTTATAATCATGTGATTTTAGCTAATCAAAGTTAATTGCATGCGTTTACCCCATAAAAATGGAGCTGATAAAGCCAGAACCAATCAAGTTACCAAACAATCAGTTAGTTGAATACAAACAGTGGGATATGTGATCAAATTTCAGAGAGGCACAATGGCCACGAGTTTGAGAGTGCGATACTGGATGAATAAAAAAAATTAGCACACGTTCAGATTCCCTAATATTTCGCCAGTGGAGTAAAAAGCAATAGTTTGTGTGATCCTTTTTTATGAGATATCAGAGGAGATAAAATTATTAACATGCCGTACGAATAAAGAAAGTAAATCTGTTTTCCGAATGGCTTGAGGCAAAAGGTTCCAGATTCTGGAGAACTTATATGTAAAATAATTCACATAAGGAGCAGGTCTAGAATGTGACACTTTTATTTTCGAAACTGAATTGAGTAGTTTATAACGAGAAGGTTCCTCTAGCTAAATTGTATTAGACGATGAAAACGCTAATTTGTTCAACGTTTTGTAAAAGTAGATTTGGTTTAATTTTAGTTGTCGCCTCCATAGGGTATCTAGTCCTTACTTAGAGCATCTAGTTTTACAGTCTAGAGTGCGGTCAGCTTCAAGAGTACGAAGAGCAAAACGACGTTGTGCAGACTCCAGTCTAAATTTATCTTTAAAGAAAACATTACTGAGAATAAAGGTGCAGTATTCTAGTAAAGGTCTGACACAAACTTTATATAGCAGAATACGGGATTCATTGCTATAAAAGTTACGTAGTATACAACCTAGTAGTCGATGTGACTTAGATGTCTGCATAGTAATCTGTTGTGTAAAAGACAGATTATAAGAGTACCTTAGTCCTAAGTGAACTACTGCCTGAAGCCTAGACAACTTACTACCAACTTACTGCCGAAATTGAGGCACTTATCTCCAAAATATATCCAACCACATTTAGAAGCATTAAGATCTAACTTTCATTCCGAGCACCATACTGCGATCTTGTTGAGTTCAGCGGTTATGCCACTGAGTGTGTGTGCGAATTCGTGAGTACACTATTTTAAGATCATCTGCTTATGGAAAAGGTCTCTCTATGCTGAAGCATTTGCATATATCATTTATGTAAGCGAGAAAGAGCAGTGGACCCAAAACACTACCTTGTATAACGTTACTTGTCATCAGTTCGCCTTCGAAAGAGTGGAGTTAATTTTAACAATTTGATATCGACAACTGGAGGTGAAGAGTTTAACCAAGCAAGTGACGAATTCCTAATCCCATAAGAAGAGATTTTGCCTATTATAAGCTTGTGGTTAAGCATTTAAAAGCTTTAGATATGTCTAAGCACAATACTAATACAAAGTGCCCAAGACTTCGTTTAGTAAAGACTAAATTAAAGAATTAAAAATGACAACTCATACAGCACCTAGTTTTGAGAAAACGATGTTGGGAATTAGAGATAAGTTTTTCGGACAGTAAATAATCAGACATTTCGTGACATACTAGCTTTCCCATTATTCTAGAGATAACTGGGGAGATATTTATGGGCCTGTAGTTATACAAGTTTGTCCTGTCACCTGACTTAAGTCGAGGGCATATGTATGAGATTCTTCATCCATTAGGGTAAGTACCTGTTGTTAAGGAAAGGTCATATGTTGTGTTTCAGAGTGAAGCCAGGCAGAAAGAAATATCCCTCCACAATTTTGGTCGATGTATGCATACACACTGACAGTTTTTTCAATATTGACTTGATAAAGCCTAATAATATCTCATATTCTGTCATTGTTAGTCACAATATCAGTACCACAGGTTTCTTGTGCCATTTAGCTTAATTTGGTTTACTTAGTCGGTGTAGCTAATACACTATTAATGAACTGTTTCACGGAATAGACCCAGGAGAAAACTCATCATTAATGTACTGTAGTTCACCAGTAATTCACTTTTATTATGGCCTGCCTCTGTCCGGTAAGCTGACAATATTTGTCACTAGTGCATAAATATACGCATATTAGGACGATTGATTTATTGCTACTGGCATATGTTGTACGGGTGATACGACTGTCAAGGTTCTGAAAACGTAAGAGGTGAAGAATTGCCTGAAGTCTAGTGGTGGCTAAGTGGAGTTGTCCTACGAATGATAGCTGTGTTACACTTGCAACGCGTTACCGAATAACTGAGATCGATGACATCCCTTTCGTAAACTACTAATGTCACCGATCGATAGACTCCATGGTTGCAGGTATGGATCGTTTCGTCATTCTTTTCATTAAGCAGATTGCTGTTAATGTGACTAATATTAAAAAATGAGTTTAACGTGGGTATCGTGTGGAATCTTTGCTTATCAAACCCCTTTGGGTTTTATGTCTTTATTAGGTTTACTCACGGCAATCAGCATCATGGTGAAGACCATTCTAAGCAAGGTAGTTACTCAACGCGGTACAAAAATGCTGCAACGTGAGTATTTGAAAATGAAGTTCTGATAAATATTTCCGATACGTATGGTGTCGTATTGAATAATTTCAGTTTGTAGATGCCGCGTGAGGTGATATAGGGCATTTTAAGAATAATTCTAAATATTTCAGCCTAGAATGACCTCCTGAAGTCTCGTGCATTACCACTGCATCTGTTTCGTAATAGGAGGCAGGAACATGGTACCTTTAACTTGCGCCAACCCTTCATTCTGTCCGATGCAGTTGCACAGTGTCATGTCTAACCAAGGGACTCCTCTGTCATTTGGCCTTGCTCGGTGGGGGGGGGGTGAACAACAACAAATACACAACTTGGTGTGATTGCTCTCATAGTTTATCGGTGGCAGTCGACGAAGAGATGCAACCATTTTTATTGTCACGAGCATGAATAAGCTGCTCGTTCATGGTCACGCAGTTTTCGTTGCAACAGTTTAATGTGAAGGTGCTTCTTCTGAGGTAACGCTGAAAGTTTCTATTACAAGTTGTCATTCGCCGAAAGTAGCTCGGCCTTGGAGGTGTATCCATGTCACTTTGAGTAACCTCCCGCTATTGGTGAATGCAGAGATACAATTTAAACCATCTGTCCACATGGCAATAAACTTAATGACAGAGTATTAAAGCCCCCACCACAATCACACAGCCACTATTTAAATATTAAAATATAAGCAAAGTCTAACAAATTTGCTCTTTGTTTTTAGAGTTACTTGAAGTAGGGCGGTGTATACCACCTTCGAGGAACTTCGTTTCGTTAATTTCGGTAGATTTGCTTCAAGAGGTGCGGAAGAATAGCACCAATGAGTTGGTGGTCGACGAATATCATCAGTCTACTTCTAGTCTCATCCCTTGTGTCCCATTTAAACAATTTCACGCACTTCAAGCAGGCTTATGATGATAACCGGGCTAACACCCGAATTGTGACCAGGGGGCCAGGTGGAGGGAGGGAATGGATAAAACCTGAAGGCGACCAGTGATTTTTCTTTCAACATTTTCATTCTCAGTAAAAGCATTCAAACGTGATAACTAACATGTGTAGTTGCTACAGCTAGGTCCATGGTTTGAAATGTTTTCCTGGGAGATTCACTGATTAGATATGAACAAAATATATCTCTGCCCGTTAATTAGCTCTGTTTTGTCTACTTATTTAAAGTATTTTTGCATTGTATGCCTAGCTTGTCCTTGCTTCCCCGTAAAACCGAAAAATGTTTCTCTTACAATCGGAGAAAAGTCTTTCTACGTTTTCAAGTAAATTAAATGCCTATCCGTCTATTAAGAAGCTTCAAAGCTTCTCGAGTGCAATTTTCCTATTTAGAAACTGGTCACATGTTAGTTGTTATTATACTGATGTCAGTTTGTACAACCAACCCAACAATTTCTTCATAATAAAACTTTATTGAATTGAAACGTTTTGCAATTTATATATATGAATATAATTAATTTCACGGTGATAAAATATATCTGTGGGGGGCATGCCAAAAACCTTTGTGGACTAATTAAGGGCATATCTTGAGTGCTATGCTCTGAATTCTGTAAGTGACAATTTGTTTCTCTTAACTTTATGGTTTATACTAGAAATCATTACAATGAGATGTCCAAAAAACTTGATTTATATAAAAATAAGATGAGCTAGTTATCTCTGATAGTTTGATTGTTGCGTTAAATGATATCTAAGTTGCTAGGAAATTGTAAAATAACCAAGAAGTGCATCTCACCAACCGTTTTCAGATTGACGCAGTTACAACACCTGTCAGTTGTCCAGGGCTTATGTCAAATCAGATAATCTGATTTGTTAAGACCAAGGCGATAATGGAGTTTCCGAATCCCATACTAGTCCCGCGATCGACCGTAACCGTATCAAGTTGGTTAAATGACACAATGTATAACGTTCTTACTGTCTACGGGACGATACTAAATCTACAGTAGCATGTATGTAATAAGTGTAGTTATGCTTCTAGATGTTAACGTTAAATGGCAGGACAAAAGCTTCACCCTGTCAATTCCAGAATTAATGACCGCCAATAAAGGAATTATGCCTAAGTAGACGATATTTAATAGCACCAACATCCAATTCTATCCTAGGCAGTATATCTGCAAAGGGACTAAAATAGTTTCTAAGGGATATATTACTGCAATGTCTGCGGAATACCCACCACTACTATACCTATCATCCTCCCCTACCTTAAACGGTCAATGAACGTCACATTTTTGAAAACAACAAGTAAATGGTGATAGTGATAATAGCGGGTTAAAAAATGTGCGTCATGAAACGAAGTTGCCTGCAAGAAACTGTATCTCTGTGTAAACAATGTGTAGCATTTACCATATTTTCCAGTTTACTTAAGGTGTAAAAAGTTCAACTGTAACTTGTTTCAGTTGCGTTTTTATTCTGAGTTATTTTTTATAGTCGACGTACTTCCTATTTCTCCATTATATTGCACCATGTGTATGTAACCGTATCAGGCCCATGCTTTGAAAAGTAAGCTTAAGGCTGTAGATGAGACATCTCTGTTTCTAAGTAAGTCTGATGTAATCATTTGACGATTCGTGATGTTTTCACCCCATTCTTTTGTTAGTAAGTCCTTCTTAATGAAATGTATATCTATGCAAGGCTTTAGTTGATAAGTTGTACTTTCGGGTATTGTTTGAAAAAGGAGGAATGTGAAGCTAATAAAGACTCAGGAAGTCTATCCCCCTCTTACAGTGATAACATAAGTGGCTCATACTTTGTTTTCATAGTATGAAAAGTGAATTGACTGATAGTGAACAGACGGGCAAATTTTTAAAGACTTGTTATGTAAATAATCCACCAGAGTGATTTAACGTATGAAAAAAGCTTCTAGAGTATCAACAGAACCTCATTACTGCTTCTTCTATGTTGTAACTTGCGATTCAATCAACTTTATCGTCTGCGTTTTATGGTTTTCATACTTTTAATTCACGGAAAGCGAATTCCTTCTATGAAACTGCATTACCTGTAAAGCGTTTAAAAGGTAAAATATGATGTTGTGCATTTATGTCAGAAGTCCCTGATAGTCGGTATACTTGCATCGTTTGTGGCTGTTATCTCTGTATTTCTAGGAAGTACAGCACCATAGTTATTTATCTAATAGAGCTATAAAACTTCCGAAACAGATAAAATAGAGTATGTTTTCAAAGTAGCCTGCTTGTATGTACGCTTTTATGCATTGCTCTTTATTCTGTTCGAGTCACAACATTTAGTCTTGCTGAGGGGCCTATTCCAACTCGTCCAACCCACCATGCTTACGTAACACTACGATTCGGGGAACTGATAATTTAATGAAGTTCGAGGATTACGAGTGGCCGAATACTAGTCATGCTACAGCCTGCTCCGAAAATACATTGTCGAGATTCGCCACTCATATGGAGACATATAGTGATTGGTCTAATAGTTTCTACAATTAGTTGAGCCGACTTATTTGCATGGTCATTTACTTAGCTTAATTTCTACCCGTATAATGAGTGGAGTGGTGCATCTGCTTGACTTGTTTTAAGCCACAACAGCTGAAAACTTCATATGCATGATCCATTATAACCTTGGTGGCCGGATTAACTCAAGACTGCTAAGTGGTTAGATTGTATATAATATGATGATATTGGAAAAAATAGCAAGCGCTGTCCGAGTTGCGACAATTTTCATAACATAGACTAATTGGTGTGCTACCACACACCTTGACCGTTTCTTGCCGTCTGTAAACAACATAGCTTCCGTTGACAATTTGTGATCCACGACGAAAGGTGTAGCAGGGTTGGATGTTCCACTAACTCTAAACATATTCTCTACATATTACCCACTAAAATCAATCTTGCACAGTTCTCGAAAGAGAATCTAATTGCAAATGTAAAACCTACCGGATCTATTACATCACTTCACACTGAAAATAGAAATGTATCGGAAATTTGAATCAAACACGTACATAATAAAAAGTTGAATACATTTGGCATGGATTGTTCATTTCGTGTAAGCAAGTAACGTATCTACCAAATACTTAGTTTTGCCGAATGATTGTTGCTGGTGTAAAGTTAAAATATAAATAAAAATTCCTTGTCACATATTATTAATAGGTGATACGTTAAGCACGTTATATTAATATTTTAATACATGGTTATTCTGTTATTAAATATACAAGTCGTGCGTCAACAATTTTATAGATACTAAATATAGGCAATTCATTCAACACAAATCTACAAGTTATCACACCCAAATCAGTGGACTTTCCTTGAATGTAACCTACTTCTAATCATTTCATTTAACAATGACTCCTAAACGATTAATTCACTGGACATACCGGTTAACGTAAACTTTGTGACCAGTTCAGGCTTTATTAGACGATGAAATACTAATTTATATATCAGTGTAAGCATTAGTAGGAAGCCCAAAATAGAGCTATTATCTAAAACTATTTGCGCGTTAAGATTACAACTAGGTGAGGCAACACATTTTTCGCTGACTTTTATTGCCATTAATCTCGGAATAGCAATTGATTACGAACTAGATAATTTCTGTATACACCTTGCATATTCATTATGATTTGGATACACACTTGAAACACAGTCGCCGCAAAGTTTGCTTGTAGTCGACAGTTGTTGACCACGTAAAAATGGTGCTTGCGTTTTCCTCAGCCTCCTGTAAATAGATGTCTACCTATGGTATTTTAAATGCAACATTCCATCTCTAGATTCTCACTTGTTTCGTTATTTACTAGGTACAGATTCCTGCTGGATATTTACCAAAATTAGATTACTTTAGATGGCGACGCCGCTTACCTCGATATGAAAGTAAGATTCAAGTAAATCGCGGCACACAAAAGCTCAATTTCAAAAGCCCTGTAGGACAATTGATCTAAATTATTGGTTATTTTAGTTGTTTTTCACATCACATATCAAAAGTAAATGGATGTTAGTACCGCTTGTGTTTGACAACTACGCCTTTCGACACAACTGCTCTATAAAACAATAATACATTTCCTTCTTCAGTTTCCGTAGACTTTGCACCTAGCTAAAGAAAATGGAGATTTTTTCCCAAGAAGTTCGCCTACTTGGGGAAAGCAAGAGGTTTACGCAGCTTTTCGCATACCTTTTTAAGCTTTCCTCCAGTTTACGTACGCTTTCCGAAATGCTTCCAAATGTCACCGTGCATCAACACAAAAATTTCTTATCATAAGTCGTCTGTCGTGTCTATCAGGATGCATGCTTTATATAGAAACAACTAACTGTTGACAGAACGTCGATCATAATATTACTTACACTGCAAATAACTATTAACCATAAAATGCAGAAGATTGTTTCTCATACTTAGTGCTAAAAATTGTTGAACCGACAATTCTGTATATGTTTATCCTAAAATGATCCTGCATGAAGTTTGCCTGTTTTATATATAAATGTACACCGTGGGTGACTATAATGGTGTTATCAACAATTTGGTTGTTATTCATATAGTCATAGCACAAAAGGAAATCACCCCACATACAACCGAAGGAAAACATTGTTTCCTAAGCCTAGCAGTACTTTGCGAGTAGTGTACGCATCTTCGCATAAATAAATTCTTGCAAGTGACATAATTGGAAAATAAAGTCAGGGCAGTCCAGTAAACTGTTCGTCGTCAACATTCAGTGCTCTTTAAGTTTTTAACGCGAAAATGACCACACATACCACAAAAGTTTAGGCACGTGGTTAAAAATAAATTATACAACACCTGTAAAGATCACCATACAAAAGCCACGTATAAGACTAATAAGCAGCCGATGCTCAGCGTATTTACAAATCACAGTTGGCCTTGATACTTGGGGAAAATTAATTGTCATGAAAACAATTTTTGGGAAAAAATTCGCATATTTAGGCATCGCCAATGACAAACTAAAGGTGTTTAAACTACCATCATACTTAAGGGCATAAGACACAATAAAAGAAGACAAAAGTACTAAGACAAAGAGATTTTTCCTAAGAACTGTTCTAGCACAGTCATACTGCAGTTCTCCTAGTTCTCTCACAAGATGGCTTGATTTTCTTTAAAATTTCCTTATAATGGTTGCGTATACGCTTTGACAGCCAAACATTTAGTGACATTTATCTGCCAGTTAGTTTACTCCAAATCAAGTACAACATCACCAAACAGTAACTGTAGTGTATAGAGTAAAACACAGCTTTCCGAAATAAAATGTAAATTGCGTATAAATAGTGTCCAAAAGTGCAGGAAATAAATGGTGTCTAAAATACTATCTTTCTTTAGTGCACCTTGAGTCGATTAGTAAGTCACACTTTCTTTTAGGTCGAATTTGAATGTGTTCGTGTGTACTGCAAAACAGCTATTCACATTTCTGCAAAACACGTTAGTATGGTTCATTAAACTAATTTTGAAGAAAAATTCACCAGTGAACTAGGGTATCGTAAGATAAGCTTTTACTATGTATCTACATGTACCGAGAAATGTCTTAAATCATCTTCATGTACAGGTACCCCCCCCCAAGAAGTTTAAATGAGTGATCACTTAATCACGAAAAGCGTAGCTTTGTTTTCACTTCTCTCAATGTACGGCTATTTTACATTGCACTCTCCTAGGACCATAGATCCGGTGCCCATTGTCAGATTCTTAAGAGAAGCGGCAAAGAATCAAGAGCGACAACGCTTCTATCACCACAACTTATACTGAATTCAGCGGGTTGCCGTTCTCTTTAGACAGTTATGGACAGAGTAGAAAAAGCCTTGCCTCACGGGCTTTCATGTCTGGTAGTAATGGATCACCATTTCCACTACGGACGGACCTAAGTGGGTATAACATGTGTAGTATGTATGTACAAAATAGAACCTGGCATAAATGAGAATCGGTTTAAGTTGTCACACCCCAAAAACAGCAAGATTAACATCACAAAAGCAGAAGATGCTCTAATTGTAATAATAACGACAACAGTAGAAGTGTGAGCATATAGAATATTGTTCAGAGGGATAGACGTGAAGCGTAGAAGAAAAGCAGCAACATAATTTTAAGCTCACGATTCAAGGGAGGACGATGAGTGGATACATCCGCGCCCTGTGACCAATTCTGGGTCATGCCAATCGGTATTTCTAGCTACTGGTTACGGTATTCGCGCAGACTGCATCCAAGTGGTCTGCAGCTACCGATACGACTCAAATCGGCAGTCAGTGACTTCATGGACTGATGTCATGTTTTAGCTTGGCCGCCTCTAACTATCTTCTTTCCTGCTCTTATATCAGCCAACGTCGTGCGTCGAGGCAGACGGTGGTTGAGCATACGCAACACATGTTCTGACCACCTCGGTTGACGAAAATTCAGTCTAATCGACTGATTTGCCACCTTTGCCTAACACCTGTTGTGTAACCTCGTTATTACTTAGTCGATGATCCCACCTAATGCGAGTGATGTTTTGAAGACATTGACGGTCAAAAACTAATAACTTTAGAGTGTCGTCTACCCTTAATGGCCCCGCCCCACATACGTACGGAAAGACAGAGTAAACTGTTGGCAGTATACTCTTCGTCTCGTCGAGAGATGAATATCTCGTCTACGCCATAGGTGACGTAGGTTGGTAAAAGCCAAACGAGCTTTTTGAACTCGTTCCGAGATACTGCCAGAGACCAACCCACTGAAGAGAAGCAGACTTCAAAGATAAGTGAAGTGGTCGACGTGCTCAACTACTTCATTCCCTATCTTTGGATCAGGTGTTGATAAAGACCAGTCCTGGAGCGAAAGTTTGCATTTAGGGGGGGGGAGAAACTCAATCCGATCATGGTTGCATTAAAGCTTATCGCTGTTAAGAGATTCCACATCTTATCATCCTCTTTGCCAAACTGGACTATGTCATCAGAATACTCTTAGTCGCTAAGTAGATCTCCTGGTAGATCAATTCTTGAAAAGTCAGACGATGAGAGTGTAATTTCTCACAGTATGTCGACTATGAAATTAAATAAAAATGAAGACAGTAAACAGTCTCGACCGACACTAATTGAAGTTACAAGTTCAGATGACAGCTCACTATAACCTCGAACACGACTAATAGTGTTCGAGTAAAGAACCTTATCGAGATATATGTACTTCTGGAGTACGCCTTTTAATGAAAGACATTGACATAGAACTTTTCAGTTTACTGAGTCAAACGCCGCTTTGAAGTCAAAGAAAATCACCATTGTCGGGGGCCGAAAAGTATGTCTGTGTTCTAAAACTGACGAGTGGTGAATGTCTGGTCTATACAACCGCAACCAGGTCTGAAGCCAGCCTGGTCTTCACGTATTTGCAGGTCACGTATTGTTGTTGTTGAGTGTTTGATAATTATAGAAGCTAGTATTTTAGACGCTAGATTAGTCAAACTAATCCCTTCATGGTTATCGTCGGATGACTTTGACACTTTCTTATGTACTGGAAGGATTAACGATCAACATCAATTAGACGCAATTACGTCAAGTTCTCAAACCTCACTCAACATATCAGTCAGCCTAGTTGTCAAAGTGGGACCACTATCTTTAAAGACCTCTGGAGATAAACCATCCGGTCCTCTGCTTTGTCTCGCCTTAGGTTGGCTATAGCTTTCTCGACTTCAACAAGACTCGAGGTGGGAAAGTTCTAGAACAGCTGAAGGCCAACTAAATTGCTCCTTGAAGTGTTCAGCCCATCGTTCTAAACGTCTAGATTGGGAGTGGATAATCGTTTCATCTCTTTCAGAGATTGTCTCACTAACGCTTGATTTTTTGACCTCAGTTCCTTATATTGACTTGAAAAGTTGTCTATTGTTACCTAACGCCGCTGCCTTTTCCATTTTCTTTGCTTTCGTTACTCACCGCTGCACATGATCGTTTCGCAGACGTTTTACCAGTTTATGCCTGATTACTCTTTGCTCCTCATCGTGTTTGGAGTCTGATGGGATAAGTTTTCGGGAGTCCATCAGCTCAAAAGAAGACATCATGACCCACTGATTTTTATTGACATGTTGATTTAAATTCTTGATAAATGTTACTGTAGATGCCACAGTTGTTTGGGCATTTTTCCATCCTTAGACAAAAATATGTGAAGTAAGGTGAGTTGTGTATTTTTCTTACACCACCCCTCCTTTGTGAGAAGGCAGCCGTTGTTATGCTGGCTGTCTGGATGAAACTCCTTACGTCTGTCACACGTCTGTACAGCCGGCAGTACGACTTTACCTTCGGACATCATTTTCGCTACTCTTAATATCACCGCTCTCCAACCTACCTGCCTGGCATAGTAGGGTCGTGAAGGTCGATTGTTTCAGCCAGTTTGACCCGACTGAGTCGTCACAGTAGATTAGTCTGACCACCATATCCTAGAATCAGCACTATGTGGTGCGATCACAAGATTTAACATTTCGGTGACTATGCTAGACAGAAATTGTTAGCAATATGTGGAACTACAAGGAGATTAAGGTAAGGCCAAAACTCGGGAGGAAGGGATTTTCAATAAAAAATGGAAAGCAACAAATTATTGTATTGTTGCATTTATTTCACAAAATCATTTATTAAATTAATTTGGGTGCCAAAGCAGCTACATTTAGAAGCGTTCTAAGAATTGTGAAAACATTTAGGCGACATTCATTTTTGCACTCCCTACGTGCAGAAATTTTAATGGCATGTCGCCCTTTCCCCAATGATGTGGCATTTTCTGAAAAATTTTCGAGATTTCGTCCTTAAGGTGTAGCGCAATTTCGTCTAATTTCTCACTTATAAACTGACTCAGTCATCATGGCTGAGAGACTCCAGCTGCAAATAATTTGGCCTGAATATCTTCAATGCACAGTTTTAAAAACTAACAACCCAATTGGTGTCCAAAATGTCTATCCACATTTTAATGAGGGCATTAGCAGTCCATACTCGCTCAGCGAACGAATTATCGGGTTGGTAGTGGAGTTCGATGTGATTCCTTAAAAATAATTTTACTTTTTTGCTAAAACTCTTAATAGGATTTGGATGGATTACTTCGAGCTGCAGGTAGTTTCAAGAAATGGCTGTTCCTAAAGAGACGAAACTGTTTAATCCAATCTACTGTATTGCGCCTCTAGCGTGTTTTCTGTAGGATTTGTCTGGATTTATCTTAAACAAGTATCCCTAGTATATGCCAAGGAATGTTAAGGACCCCATAAATCATAAAGAAGTCCCGCCTGTAATCCAAAGGATATACTTCTGGTGTTCATAGGCCTTCTTCATATAGCCTGAACTTGAATCCATGAACCGACTTCGTTGCTTTTATCTGAATTTCTTCTATAGCGTTCTTATTTCCGTAGCGTCAAGAAAGAAACACTGTTTCTATACTTCAGATGAGTGTGAAAAGGCTGCTGAAAATGACGTGGAGAATCCTGTTATCAAACCGGCCAAAAATGCGTCTCAAAAATAAAGGTGAGTAGTTGGCTCTGGGTACATTTGTACCCCAATCAGCCATCAATTAGAGGTCATAGAGGACTAATACACCTAAATGTTTTTCTACCAGTGACTCACGTAAGTGGAACTTATTTAATGTATGCATGACCCATCTTATACTGCGCATAGACAGCATTGTACTTAATCTTGCTTAAAGTGACCCATTTTTATTCACCCGACTTTGAAATCAAATTAGATCATCATTCACTGTTAGCCTCTCCTTATGGTTACAAATCCCTCCAAAGTTTTGCGTTATCAGCAAATAGTAATAGCTCAAAGAATACTTACTAAGATAGGTCGTTTTTATGGAACAGAAAGAGAAGTGGTCCTAGGACTGGATCCTGGAGAATACATTTGCAACATCCTACAGCCTGAAAAATGTGTATTTTCCCTCACTGTGAATTGGGGTCATCATGATAAGACTAAAACATATCTGGTGGCTGATTTTAATGCCTGTCTGTGGTGGTTTGTGGATTGGACAAACATGACTAACTCTGTCAGAGGCTTATGAAAAATCGATGTGCACTATACCGATTATATCGTCTAGGTCAAGGGTGCTAGCCAAGTTCCTCCCCACAGAAGTCAGGTTAGCGATACAAAATATCCCATCTTGAAACTACGCTGTTAAGGTACAAAGTAATTGATGCATTCCAAGTGGTCACGCCAGCTATCGCAGAATAGGGATTCCATAATGTTACAGCCTTTCGAAAGGGATTTTTGAACAGTAGTTTACATGATTATTGAGTTGACCTCCTCCTAAGATTGAATGATGTCAGAAAGCTCCCACTTTTCTGGAACTACGCCTTGGCTAAAAGGACGTGTAAACAACTTATAATTAAGAATGGGTTCCACTCCTCCGTCTTCTGCATTCACGCGAATAAGGGATCATTGTTCGTAACTGATGTCTAACCGATTAGCGTGGACCTATGACGCGATTGTTAGCATTATTTGACAATGTTACTGTTGGATATGTGACCTAAAAGCTTCACGGCTGATTCAAACACGTTTTAAGAACTCCCGACACCTCCCAAAGTCTATATAACATCAATATTAAACCTTCGAAACTTAAGATAGTTTATAGGAGATTGCTACACACTCGTTTGTAAATCGACATTGTAAATTTACCTTATAATCCTAATTGCAACCATTATACCACATTTTGAAGACTAGTAGTGAAAATGGATTTTTAGCTACTTAATATCATTTGATGCACAGTGACATCGCATCCACCGAGTACTGATTAATCGGTAGTTATTTGTTACGTAATGCGTGGATGTCTATAAATGTTCACGTGAAGTAATACAAATTTGTTGCAGGCTACGACCTTCACAACACAACCCTAAGATACCAGGAAATGAGTCACCAATATCCCATTTATTTAATAAACACATATCAGTTGAAAATTGAGCGTCAGTACATAAAGTAAGTACGACAAAACTAGGCAATATCCCCACCAATCTTTAACATTCATAGATAATAACTCCGTCCCCCCACCACCACCACCATACATCGATGACGATTTCCGCCCGCCAACCCCTAAGTGCCAAAAATGTGTGAAAACGCACCAGACAAACCTGTCGGTAGACGTTTGGCATCTAAAATGCTGACTGAATAGAGAACAGCTAGTATTGTTAAAAGTCAGCAGCAGAAGAAGCCGAAAACACAAGGAGAAATATCTCCAGAAGTTGGGTGTCGAAAAATATTGAGTGGTTAACACCACATCAGAGTAGAAAAGAACGGAAGCTTGTCACGTCGCTGAACACTTTATAAGCTTAATGGAGATAGCGAAAAAACGGTCCACCCGACAAACAAACAATAGCAACAGAGAACTCACCACTAAACTAACGCGAATATTGGACAATGGAAATATGCTGCTGCAGGATCTAAACCCAGCGACAAATGACTAGAGAACGGGAACTGATATGGCTTACAAGAATAACGGATCTGATAAGCCTCACTACTACTATACGCATCTGATTCCTTGTCATGCTGTTCCAAAATCCAAAATACGGTCAGTCATAGTGGGATTACGAAGAACGTGGCAACAACGCTGGAGTTTCCTGCACTTTATTTTTGGGCTGTCACAACTTGACTCATAGCTAGCCTTGTATTAATCAATAAACCTAACTACGACTGATTTCCAAAAATTAAAGCGGGAACGTGTGATATATTTCTAGCCGTACTAACGCGGATACTTTCTTTGAAAATAAATCCATAAAAACCAAGTTACTAAAACCGCTGTAAGAGCGGAATATCGTTCACAGATTAATAAATTTTATATAAACAATGAACAACCAATTAATTCTCTACTATCTGGTAATGGAGTACAAATAATCATTATTAACAAGCACAAAGCACTAAAACTTTGCAGCGCCCAGATGTTGAAGCCATGACATTATTTGTTTGTGTTACATAAAGAAATCTTTTGTTTTCAAGTCATGACAAATTAGAGATTTCCCGAAACGTTAAATGGTTATCATAAAACTAGCCGCCAACACTATTAGCAACCCACTGAGTAAACTAACTACAGAAATCTACCATTATTTAACTTCGCAAAACACCCAACATTTGACTATAATACATGTGCATAATTTCATTAAGACTACATAATACTACAGTAATCATAACTTTTCATTTGGTTAACTGAATCACGATTGTCAACTGACGATCTGCTTCATTAATTCTGACGGAAACGATTAGTAGTGATTGATCATTGTTTAAAAGCATGATTGGTTAGTAAGAACAGCAAAAATAGTACGCAATAAACAGATACATGTAAGATATAAAATAGTATACACACTTATATACAAAATTATGAAGTCTACAGTTTAGAACCGGTCGTCATCATCTGTATTGCTGCATGAAAGAGGGAGGATTGGCCACGTCAACAAATTCCCGTCAGCACCACAAGTATACAGTTCTAAATGACGTTCATTCCAAACGCATGCGCGTATCTGAAATTCATAAAAACGCCGGTAGGGACAAATGATAATCTAAACATAATAAGTCTTAGAAGAAAAACTTCAGTACTTACTTCAGTTATTTGTTATCACTTTAGCAAGATACACGTGAACATTACGGAATTCGTACATCCATACACCGTTAATATGGATGCTAGTTATTGTAATGATATGAAGTGCAATATTAGATTTATAATGTAATACATTATGAAATGTATGTTAACGAACTAACACTACTTAATATATTTGTGTAAGTAAAATTCGACAAAAATAAGATGTCTGCGGATACTAGTCAAGCCATAAATGATAAAACAGGAAAACTGTGTATCCGTTCATAGAGTACAATTACCGCGCTCATAATCATAAATGTAAAGTAGTGAGACAGATGATTTTAAAAGAATCTGGTCAATATATGTAAAGCAAAGCCTACTTAAGTAGTCAGTTTATTACTGTAGAACGTAGTATATACCCAAGGACAAGTGTGAGGCAGATGCTTCGAGTAAGGTCAATTCTACTCTAGTCAACAATAAAGACGAATATCAACAGTCAAAAAATATATGTATGATTAGATCACAAGCAAAAATGGACTGAGGAGTCAGATGGCAAGCATCATTAACGCTAGCACAATTGTCTCGATCATACACTAAGCATAGAATAATCTGGATGCAGTTAATGAGTTATATTACTAATAATAACACTATGGATTTAATAGACTTCTTCT
>CM068305.1:29617939-29820439 GCA_034768735.1 Schistosoma mekongi | reverse complement strand
TACTTACTTACTTACTTACTTACTTACTTACTTACTACTTACTTACTACTTACTACTTACTTACTTACTTACTTACTTACTTACTTACGTACTTTTACTTACTTACTTACTTACGTACTTACTTACTTATTACTTACTTACTTACCTTACTTACTTACTTACTTACTTACTTACTTACTTACTTACTTACTTACTTACTTACTTACTTACTACTTACTTACTTACTTACTTACTTACTTACTTACTTTACTTACTTACGTACTTCTTACTTACTTACTATACTTACTTACTTACTTACTTACTTACTACTACTTACTTACTTACTTACTTACTTACTTACTTACTTACTACTACTTACTTACTTACTTACTACTTACTTACTTACTTACTTACTTACTTACTTACTTACTTACTTACTTACTTACTTACTTACTTACTTACTTACTTACTTCCTTACTACTACTTACTTACTTATTACTTACTTACTTATTACTTACTTACCTTACTTACTTACTACTTATACTTACTTACTTACTTACTTACTTACTTCTTACTATTACTTACTACTTACTTACTTACTTACTTACTTACTTACTACTTCTTACTTACTTACTTACTTACTTACTTACTTACTTACTTACTTACTTACTTACTTACTTACTTACTTACTTACTTACTTACTTACTTACTTACTTACTTACTTACTTACTTACTTTACTTACTTACTTACTTACTTACTTACTTACTTACTTACTTACTTACTTACTTACTTACTTACTACTTACTTACTTACTTACTTACTTACTTACTTACTTACTTACTTACTTACTTACTTACTTACTTACTCTTACTTACTTATACTTACTTTACTTACTTACTTACTTACTTACTTACTTACTTACTTACTTACTTACTTACTTACTTACTTATTACTTACTTACTTACTTACTTATACTTACTTACTTACTTACTTACTTACTATTACTTACTTACTTACTTACTTACTTACTTACTTACTTACTTACTTACTTACTTACTTACTTACTTACTACTTACTTACTTACTTACTACTTACTTACTTACTTACTTACTTACTTACCTTACTTACTTACTTACTTACTTACTTACTTACTTACTTACTTACTTACTACTTACTTACTTACTTACTTACTTACTTACTTACTTACTTACTTACTTACTTATTACTTACTTACTTACTTACTTACTTACTTACTTACTTACTTACTTACTTACTTACTTACTTACTTACTTACTACTTACTTACTTACTTACTTACTTACTTACTTACTTACTTACTTACTTACTTACTTACTTACTTACTTACTTACTTACTTACTTACTTACTTACTTACCTTACTTACTTACTTACTTACTTACTTACTTACTTACTTACTACTTACTTACTTACTTCCTTACTTACTTACTGACTTACTTACTTACGTACTTACTTACTTATTACTTACTTACTGACTTACTTACTTACGTACTTACTTACTTACGTACTTACTTACTTATTACTTACTTACTTCCTTACTTACTTACTGACTTACTTACTTAACTTACTTACTTACTTACTGACTTACTTACTTACGTACTTACTTACTTACGTACTTACTTACTTACTTACTTACTTAACTTACTTACTTAACTTACTTACTTACGTACTTACTTACTTAACTTACTTACTTACTGACTTACTTACTTACGTACTTACTTACTTACTGACTTACTTACTTATTACTTACTTACTGACTTACTTACTTACTGACTTACTTACTTAACTTACTTACTTATTACTTACTTACTTACTTACTTACTGACTTACTTACTTACCTTACTTACTTACCTTACTTACTTACCTTACTTACTTACTGACTTACTTACTTACTGACTTCCCTCATTCCATTTCCAACGCGCGTCAAATATGTACAAATTAACACGGGTATTTTTAGTTTTAATGTTGACTGAAATCATCTTTCTATAACATCCAATCTGCATCCAAGGGCTTTGTCTTTAATCTAATAGGAGTACTCTGCTTCAAGATTCCGAAAAATTCTATCGAATAATGATTGGATGAAATGTTCCCCACCCTTTACGAGTTTCTGAATGCTCCTTTACAAACTCTTTTAGACATTCTAGCCAATACAATAAACCTGATTTCCATCGAAAATGATGGATAATCTAAGTAGAATATTTTAATTAAATAACTTACATCATTATTATTATTCCTGGTATATTGAAATACTTGGTCACCCATTTTGACAAACTGAGGCGTTACTACTAATGGGACATATTTAACCTCCTTTAGAACTAAGATATAATATGGTTAACCACTAGTTAATGATCAAAGTTTGTTTGTTTAGTTTCCGTAGTCTTAATCACATTTTATCCATCAGATTTCAATAGTACCAATAGTCTAAGCGACTACACATCGTGCTCACTATGCATAAGTTGAATTATATTTCATGCCAGTTGAATTTTTGGACAATATGTATCTGAGATTTTGAGTCGACTGATCCTTAATCACTTGGGCTTCAAACCCTAGTCACCTGATTTTATTATGAAAACGTTATCATTGAGTTATTTTTATTATGAATAAACTTCATTTGATGAACTATTAAAATGTGTACTCATCGGATAACTGGATGATCAATGTGTAGTGACCAATTTAATGTTGGGTCATAAATGATTCAATATCACTGGTGCTATGGAGAGATGGAAGGTCACTTGACATTAGTCAGTAGAAAACCTGAACTTATGATTCGTGCTTGTTGTGTTTGTCATGTCAGAAAGGCGTGATCAACTAATGTATGCATCTCTGTTCTGTTGAGAAGGTGCCACTCTAAGCCTAAATACCTCAGTAAGCGGTCAATGATTGAATCCATCATGGGTGTATTGGTTCTCTCAAACACTGAAGGTGTGTCTTGTTGACGAGTGAATAAAATCCAAGTCCTTGATATCTACTGATTACCCCACCGCACTCCAAACAACTATTCGACTGTTTTGTACTAAACTTGTTTATATCTATGGTAATTCGGCATCAACACACATAATTGTATACTTCATTCACTTGAAGTGATATATTCATTATTGAAAAACATAATTACAAGGTGTTTTAGTTTCCTTTTTTACTTCATCTGATAAAATCCTCCTCTTTCCATTGTTTCTAAGTCACAAAAAGCTTCGTGAAAAAATGAAGAACAAAATAGAAATAGTTACTTGTTTTATTTGAGTGCGTACTTATATGAGCTCACCCCCCACCCCTTCTGATACGGTGGTACTGCACACATATGACTTAAGCTGGATTGTAATTGGCAAGTGGTGTCCAGAGCACAAGTTTCGCCTTATTTATGACTCGTCAGCTGGATACATCTGTATCCAAATGTTGATCCCTACGCCAGAATCGGAAGTCAGTTCGTTTCGCCTCAGACGCTACCACATTTATCACTAGGCTACGAAGTTCAGATAACCAAACTTGTTCAACAAGTATTTATTTATAATTTGGACGTATTTATACCTTAACGTTTGTTTGTTAATTACTGAAGTTCATTAATCTCTGTTGCTCTATGTGGATCCTGAGCAGATTGTGTCAATGAAGTAGTAGTTCATATGTATGATTAAAGTTAGATTGTGGCTGGAAAGTGGTTACTATGGTGGCGTTTGACACGAAATTAACTGAGTTTAAGTCCGGGTGTGAATAACAAAACTGGCTTGTTAGTGTTTGCTGCTTATGAGTTTCAAATTGGACAAAACACACATCCTGGAATCTGTTTAACAGCCACAATCAAACCTAAGATCGACCACAGTTTTGCTTTAGTTAGATAATCATTGAAAACCAAGATGCAATAAACAACTTATTCGTTCTAATATAGAACACCCCAGCAACGACACACCCATATTTCCACTGAAGATAAAACTCAAAATCTTCAAGCCTTGTAGTAAGAGAAGAATTCTCACCACCATTGGGTTGTCATCCAATGTTTTACATTTCTAACTTGAATAAATCAATCTAAATGAACAATCTTCATATCATCTAATCAATAAGAACTGATTAATGACTAACTCCAAGATGTTATTCCTGTGATCGAGTAGGATGTAATGAGTGAAGTGCAACTATGTCCTGTCTAAAGGACAAAAATAATCAGTGAAAAATTCTCTGACTATAACACTTGATGTTGGTTCATATACTATAGTCTACAGTATCCGTTCCCTCTATCCACCCCCCTATGAAGATTTCAGCTACACTTACCTGACTGACAATTGTCAACAACTTGAGGATGTAGGTTAAGCAGAATTTATCATCCTCTACTTTCAAATAGCTAACAAGATCTCTATGGAAAAAAAGACAAGTCAACATTTTCAACCATTGTTCTGTTCATTTCATATCTTTGTGCTATATGTTAGAGTATCATCTTCATTAAAGATTTCAATTCAAGTAAATGAAGGCATCGTCACCACCATTCAGCTATCCTCTGCAAACATCATAATTAGTAAGCAGCTCCGCCTGGAATCTCGCTAAGGTTAATGCCGGTCCCAAGCTCGAACAAAGGAGGAAGGTTGGGCACAGAGTTAGCGACTCCATCCTGTAAAAAACAACTTTGCTAGAATGACAGTAACCAGAATAAAAACTCCGACATGTCAAATGATTAATACAAACATGATAAAAGGCTTAAAAATCTTTAATGAGAAACTAGTACAGGAAACGTTGAGGATAACTTCAATTGTTTTGGCTTTAATTATCCACCATGTTGTTACTTGAACAAAACAAGGATTCATTTTGACAGTCGTAATTCAATGCAATTAAACAACTTAGCAACATACTACATATTATATGACTAAAGCCAACAATACATTTGAACGGCTTGGCAACGAGACATGTTTTTTGTAAAAAACGTGTAACTAAATGACTAATTTCTCCCCCCCCCCTCCGTCATGACGTATAAAAATCAATACCTGTATGTTATCATTCTTGGTATGAGTCATACTCTTAATAATAAATGGAACTGTCGTTTGATTGGTTTATATAACAATGGAATTTATTTCACTAGTCTCAATTTTGAGAAATATACTATCTTTACCAGAATCAATGAAAGTAACTATATTGTCTCATTGAACAATACGCGGTTTTAGATATTTTGCCGGTTCCAAACCCAGATAAAGGAGAAGGGTTAGGCATGGGGTTACTAACCCCATCCCGTAGAACAACAACCTTACTAAAATAATGCCAACCGAAAAACCATTTTAACCATTTTAACTCTTCTCTGGGAGTTGGAAGGTCTTCATTTCGAAGAGTTATGATACCTCATGGTGAAAGGTGAGTTTCTTTCTGTAGTCATAAGTCCGATGCCTCTTCTGACAACCAGAGCAACAATTAATATAGGTACATGGGATGTTCGCACCATGTGGGAGACAAGAAGAAGCATCCAAATAGCTGAATAAATGAAAAGATACAACATGAAGATACTTGGAATAAGCGAAACGCATTGGTTGCAAGCTGTGCAGCAAAGATTATTCTCAGAAGAAGTGTTTTTATACTCCGGCCACAAAGAAGGAAATCCCTCACACACAAAAGGAGTATCACTAGTGCTGTCCCAGAAGCATGGAAGGCTCTCATAGGATGGTAACCTCACGGACCTAGGATCATCAAAGCATCCTTCAAGACGAAGAAGGAAGGGATTACAATAAATGTCATCTAGTGCTATTCACCCACCAACGAAAACCACAAAGACAACAAAGACCAGTTCTCTGCGAGGCTGCAGCCAATCATCAAGATATGTTTATCCAACGACCTGACCATTCTGCTGGGGAACTTTAACGCCAAGGTTGAAGTGGACAACTTAGGGTATGAAGACATCATGGGACAACATGGACTGGGAGAAAGGAACGATAACAGTCAGAGGTTTGCAAACTTATGTGCCTTCAACAAAATGATTATAGGTGACACCATATTCTCCCATAAACGTATACACAAAACTATATGAGCTTCACTAGACCATATTACGGAGAACCGACCTAACCACATCAGCATTAATAAGAGGTTTAGAAGGACCATAGAAGACGTAAAAACAAGGCGAGAAGCTGGCATAGCTACAGATCATCATCCGGTGGTGGTTAAAATGAAACTGAAGCTAAAGAAGCACAGGATAACTGGAGCAGCAGTATTACAAAAGTTCAATACAGCCTTTTTCCGGGATACTAACATACGAAACGAATCCAAAATAACTCTCAACAATAAATTCTAACATTTCACAATCTACTAGAAAAAGGTGGAACTAATGTGGAAGACAACTGGAAAAAGATAAAGGAAACAATAACTTAAACATGTCCGGAGGTTTTGGGTCCCAAGAAACAACACCAAAAAAAATGGATTTCTGTTGGTACTCTGGACAAGATCCAAGAAAGGAGGAACAGAAAAATAGCGATTAATAACAGTCGGACAAGAGCAGAGAAAGCCAAGACACAGGCCGAATACACCGAAGTCAACAAGCACGTGAAGAGGAGCATCAGGTCAGATAAACGAAAATTTGTTGGGGACCTACTAATGGCATCGGAAAAAGCTGCCAGAGAAAGAAACATGAGGATCTTATACGATACAACGAAGAAACTATCTGGGAAATTCAATAAGCCAGAACGGCCAATCAACTCCGCCTGTAGCCCTCCTAGGGTTACTGCCGGTCCCAAGCCCGGGTAAAGGAGGAGGGTTGGGCATGGGGCTAGCACCCCCATCCCGTAAAAACCCAAACTTGCTAAAAAAACGCAAACCAGATTAAACAAGATAAACCATTTAAACCATTTAAACTCTGCCCTGGGAGTGGAAGGATATATGACGCCTCATGATGAAAGCCGAAATTCTTCGGAAGTCATGAGGCCGATGCCCCCCCTTCTAACAACCAGAGCAAATATTTTTATAGGTACATGGAATGTTCGAACAATGTAGGAGAGCGGGAAGACAAATCAAATAGCTGCAGAAATGAAGAGATACAACTTGACAATACTCGGAATCAGCGAAACTCATTGGACTCAAGCTGGACAGAAAACATTAGCTTCGGGAGAGACGCTACTATACTCCGGCCACGAAGAGGAAAATGCTCCCCACACTCAAGGAGTTGCTCTGATGCTGTCCAAGGAGGCACGTAATGCACTGGTGGGATGGGAACCAAATGGACCCAGGATCATCAAAGCATCTTTCAAAACAATGAAGAAAGGGATTACAATGAATATTATCCAATGCTATGCACCAACCAACGACGGCAACGACGAAGACAAAGATCAGTTTTACGATAGACTGCAATCAATTATAGCAAAGTGTCGAGGAAAGGATCTGACAATACTGATGGGAGACCTCAACGCCAAAGTCGGAATGGACAACACTGGATATGAAGAAATCATGGGACGACAAGGACTGGGAGACAGAAACGACAATGGTGAAAGACTTGCAAACCTATGTGCCTTCAACAAATTGGTTATAGGTGGTACAATATTCGCCCACAAACGCATACACAAGGCTACATGGGTCTCACCGGATCATACTACTGAGAATCAAATCGATCATATATGTATCAATAAAAAATTTAGAAGATCAATGGAAGATGTAAGAACCAGGAGAGGAGCTGACATAGCTTCAGACCACCACTTGGTGGTTTCTAAAATGAAACTGAAGCTAAAGAAGCAGTGGACAACTGGAGTGTCAGCAGTACAACGGTTCAATACAGGCTTTCTCCGAGACACTGACAAACTCAATGAATTCAAAATATCTCTCAACAACAGGTTCCAAGCCTTACAAGATCTGCCGAAAGAAGAAACCACTATGGAGGACAACTGGAAAGAAATCAAAGAAGCACTAACGTCAACGTGTCAGGAGGTTCTAGGCCGCAAGAAGCACCATTATAAGGAATGGATCTCCACTGAGACATTGAGCAAAATTTAACAAAGGAGGAGAGGAACAAGAAGATAGAAATCAACAACAGCCGAACAAGAGCAGAAAAAATCAAGGCTCAAGCTGAATACTCAGAAGCAAATAAGCAAGTAAAGAAGAGCATTAGAGCTGACAAACGGAAATACATCGAAAGCCTTGCAACGACAGCGGAGAAGGCTGCAAGAGAAGGAAATATGAAACAGCTATACGACACAACGAAGAAACTGGCAGATAAACATGGTAAACCAGAGCGACCGATCAAGAACAAAGAAGGCAAGACACTCACTGAGATTGAAGAACAAAAGAATAGGTGGGTAGAACACTTTGAGGAACTTCTAAATAGGCCAGCTCCACCGAACCCACCGGACATTGAAGCAGCATTTACAGATCTCCCGATAGTTGTCACTCCACCAACGATGGAAGAAATCAAGATGGCCATCAGGCAAATCAAAAGTGGGAAAGCAGCAGGACCTGATAATATACCAGCTGAAGCACTCAAGTCAGATATCGACCTAACAGCAAAGATATTCCACGTTTTATTCAAAAAGATCTGGGAAGAAGAACAAGTGCCGGCAGACTGGAAAGAAGGTTATCTTATCAAGATACCAAAGAAAGGAGATTTGAGCAAATGTGACAACTACAGAGGGATCACGCTACTGTCGATACCAGGGAAAATCTTTAACAGAGTATTGTTGAACAGAATGAAAGATTCAGTGGAGACTCAACTTCGAGATCAACAAGCTGGTTTTCGTAAGGATCGGTCGTGCACGGACCAAATCGCAACACTACGGATCATCGTTGAACAATCAATTGAATGGAACTCGCCCCTGTACATCAACTTCATTGATTATGAGAAGGCGTTTGATAGTGTAGATAGGAGAACACTATGGAAACTTCTTCGACACTACGGTGTACCAGAGAAACTCGTCAACATCATCCGGAACTCTTACGACGGAACACAGTGCAAAATTGTGCATGGAGGACAACTGACAAATGCATTTTCAGTGAGGACCGGAGTCAGACAAGGTTGCTTACTCTCACCTTTTCTCTTCCTCCTAGTGGTCGACTGGATCATGAAGACCTCCACATCTGAGGGAATGTACGGGATTCAATGGACAAGTAGGATGCAACTCGATGATTTGGACTTCGCAGATGATCTAGCTCTTTTAGCACATACACACCAACAAATGCAAGCGAAGACAATCAGTGTAGCAACAACTTCAGCAGCAGTAGGGTTGAACATACATAAGGGTAAGAGCAAGATTCTCAAATACAACACAGGGAGCACCAACCCAATTCAACTTGATGGGGAAACTCTGGAAGAGGTGGATACCTTCACATATCTGGGGAGCATCATCGATGAAAAAGGAGGGTCTGATGCAGATGTAAAGACAAGGGTTGGCAAGGCAAGGGCAGCATTCCTGCAGTTGAAAAACATCTGGAACTCAAAACAAATATCAACTAACCTCAAAGTCAGACTCTTCAATTCGAACGTGAAGACAGTCCTGCTGTATGGAGCTGAAACCTGGAGAATTACTGCAAACATCCTCAGACGGATACAGGTATTTATAAACAACTGCCTACGCAAGATACTGAATGTCCGTTGGCCGGAAACCATCAGCAGATACTGAATGTCCGTTGGCCGGAAACCATCAGCAACAACTTACTATGGGAGAGGACAAACCAACTTCCAGCCGAAGAGGAAATTAGGAAAAGACGGTGGAAATGGATAGGACATACACTACGCAAACCATCAGACTGCATCACAAGACAAGCATTGACATGGAATCCTGCTGGGAAACGGAAAAGAGGAAGGCCAAAGAACACGCTGCGTCGAGAATTGGAAGCAGACATTAAAAGGATGAGCAGCAACTGGAAACAACTGGAAAGGATTGCTCAGGACAGAGTTAAATGGAGAACACTGGTGAGCGGCCTATGCTCCTCAGCGAGGAGTAACGGGCAGTAAGTAAGTAAGTAAGAACGGCCAATCAAGAACAAGGCTAGCAAACCAATCTCTGAAGAGCACGAACAACGGAACAGGTGGGTAGAGCACTTCCAAGAACTCTTGAACAGACCAGCCCCATTGAACCTACCAGTCGTCGAAGCAGTAGCCATGGATCTCCCTATAAGCATCAACCCACCAACAGTCGAAGAAATCAAAATGGTCATCAGACAAATTAAAAGTTGCAAGTCAGCAGGACCAGACAATATACAAGCGGAAGCACTGAAGACAGATATAGAAGCAACTTCAGAGATACTCCGCATTCTCTTCAGGGAGATTTGGGAGGAAGAACAAGTTCCAGCAGACTGGAAAGAAGGGTACCTCATCAGAATGCCAAAGAAAGGCGATCTCAGCAATTGTGAGAACTACAGAGGCATTACTCTACTTTCAGTACCAGGAAAGGTCTTCAACAAAGTGTTATTGAACAGATTAAAGGACCCAGTCGACGGCCAACTCCGAGATCAGCAGGCCGGATTCCGTAAAGATCGATCATGTACCGATCGAAACGCTACTCTACGGTTCATTGTTAAACAATCATTTGAATGGAATTCGCCACTTTACATCAACTTCCTCGACTACGAAAAAGCACTCGACAATGTGGATCAATCAATAATCAATCAATGCCTGTTACTCCAAGTGGAGCATAGACCACCCACCAGCATTCTCCAGCCAACTCTGTCCTGGGCTTTCCGTTCTAGCTCTTCCCAAGTGCTGTTCATTCTCTTCATGTCTGTTTCCAATTCCCGACGCAATGTGTTCTTGGGTCTTCCTCTGTTTCTGTGGCCTTTAGGATTCCAAGTCAGTGCTTGTCTTGTGACACAGTTTGATGGTTTCCTCAGTGTTTGTCCAATCCATCTCCAGCGTCTTTTCCTAATTTCTTCCTCAACTGGGAGTTGATTAGTTCTCTGCCACAATAGGTTGTTGTTGATGGTATCTGGCCAACAGATCCGAAGAATCCTACGCAGACAGTTGTTTATAAATACTTGCATCTTCTGTAGGGTACTTTCGTAGTTCCCCATACAGGATTCAGCTCCATACAACAGGACTGTCTTCACATTTGTGTTGAAAATTTTGACTTTTATATTGACTGACAGTTGGTTTGAGTTCCAGATGTTTTTCAGTTGTAGAAATGCTGCCCTTGCCTTACCAATCCGCGCCTTCACATCCAAATCAGACCCTCCTTGTTTGTCGATGATGCTGCCTAAATGTGTAAAGGTTTCAACGTCTTCCAGAATTTCTCCGTCAAGTGTGATTGGGTTAGTGTTTGTTGTTTTGTGTCGAAGGATCTTGCTTTTCCCTTTGTGTATGTTGAGGCCTACTGCTGCTGAGGCTGCTGCTATGTTGTTGGTCTTCTTCTGCATTTGATGATGTGTATGAGAAAGAAGAGCTCATACTCCGCCTGTAGCCCCTAGGGTTGCTGCCGGTCCCAAGCCCGGATAAAGGAGGAGGGTTGGGCATGGGGCTAGCATGGAGGACTAGAACGTTCAGGTCACTGAGCTAACACCTAAAGGCTGGTATTTCCAAATTCAGTCAATTTGTAATATGTTGCGTGACTTCTGAAGAGTCTCGTTCTTAGACGACATACCTTTCCAGTGCTTCCTGTTTTCTAATGACTACTTAGGTTGATTCGTAATATCAACAATCTCAGCAACACCTAATAACAAAGCTTTATTATTAGTCAGTTAATATAGAGTAATATCTATAAATATTCTTCCTCCCTCCCCAAACACCACCACCAAATCCTATTAGGTTAATCGGTTAGTAAAATATAAAACTCATTTACAGATCTACTTACTCCACTTTTGTGTTGTAATTATTTTTTCATGTTTGAAGCTTAATAACAATATCCTACTGTATGAAGCAAGTTCCTGAACTAGAGAGTGGGACCTGTAACCAAGTCGGTGATAGATAAGCGTTTTAATAGATACAATAGATACAAGTCACTAACTAATCATAGATTTGTACATACAATTTAATCCCAGTAAGAGTTAAGTCATGCTAATTTGCACAGTAACGATATCATTGATAATTGTTTTATGTCGTAAATTCAATGGGGTGAACAAGTAATCCTGAAGTTAGACGTAATGTCCCGAGTAAACATGGTAAACCGGTTTATAAGATTGTGAATCTTTGTCTACTGATGTGTTTGGCTTGTGTTAGGTAAGTTTTACTACCGACTACCTCAGTGTATTATTTTTCCTTGAGTTGGGTTATAATGATACGTTAAGACAAACTTGTGTGGATGAATGTAAGAGATATGGACAGTAGATAGAAACAGTCCAGAATCTTGGTTATCTTGTGATGGATGTTTTAACTGAAGAATTTTCGTCGGCATTCTAGACGATTTCATATGTACAATTTGTTGACAGAAGTAAACTGTTTAAAATCACAACATTTCTCCAGTATCCACAATTATCTATGAAAAGAATAAATAAAACTTGGGAAGAACTGGAAAGGAGAGCCCATGAGAGAATTGGTTGGAGAATACTGGTAGGCGCACTTGTCTCCACGAGGTGTAACAGGTATTGATTGGTTGATAATTGTCTACAAGAGAAGATATACCTTGACATCTGATTGTTAATAAGTGTTCATGTGGACGGTGATGAAGTTGTCGACTACTTTTTCTGATGCAATATTTGCCACAATTGAAGAAGTATATTTTTCTTACAACGTTCAGTGTGCTTTACTTTGTTATTTTATCCTCTGGTTTGAATAGAATTATTCACCAATTCACACCAGTTTCCTTGACTATAAGAAAGAAGGTGATGGTGTGGACTGGAGAATATTATAGAGTCTTCTACGACACAATAGTGTACCCGAGAAGATAGTCAATATCATATGGAATTCTTACAGTGGATTACGCACATAAGGCGGTTCACAGATTCATTCTAAGTGAAGGCCGGTGTTACATAGGTCTGCTTTCTCTCGTCCTTTCTATTTCTGCTGGTGGCTGGCTGGATTATGAAAACTGCGTCTCAAGGTAAACACGGAATACAGTGGACAACATGGATGCAACTAGATGACTTAGACCTTGGAGATGACCGATTAGCTCTTCTATCCCACACATAACGACAAATGTAGGTGAAGACAGAGAGCGTAACATCAGCCTCTGAAACCGTCAGTAGGCTTTAACATACACACAGGGAAAAGCAAGATCATTAGATACTACACAAAACAACAAGCACCAACCCAATTACAGCTATTGGAGAAACACCGGAAGATGTGAAAAATTGTACATACCCTGGCAGCAGCATCACCAATAAACATGGAGAATCTGGTGCAGATGTGAAGATATGGTTCGACAAGACAAGGACAGCCTTTCTCCTATCAAAGAACATCTAGATCTCAAACCACCTGTCAACTAACGTTAAGGTTAGAATTTGTAGTTCAAACGTGAAAACAGTTCTATTGAATGGAGCTTGTATGAAAAACTACAAGAAGCATCATTCGAATGACACAGGTATTTATAAACAATTGTTGGCAAGACACCATCAGAGACAGCCCTCTGCGGCAGCGAATACACATTGAAGAAATCATCAAACTGCACCACACATCAAGTGCCAACTTGGAATCCTCAAGGCCAAATGAAAAGAAGGAGACTAAACAATTCATTTCTTCGGGAATTGGAGGTAGATATGAATAGAAGAATGAACAGCACTTGAGAAGAACTGGAAAGGATAGCTGAGGACAGAATTATTTGTCGAATATTGGTCGGCGACCAATGATGCACGATGAGTAACAGGCATTAATTAACTGATTTATCGACCGGTCGATCGATTGATTGATTGATTGATTTGTATAGAACTAATTGCAGTAAATTCGTTGAAGTTTCTAATCTCTCCATCTTGAATTATGTAATGCCTCCAGATATTGGTGGTCTTTTCTTTTGTTCACATATTCTATCAATGAATTGAAAGTATGTTGTCAAGAATGAATAAATAAGTCTAAACAGACTTTGATTTTGAAGCTATATGTGTTCTGGAAGATTAAGATCATTGATGAGGTGAAGGGATGTAGCTTCTTTAGCCAACTTTTGTTCACTTGAAGTGGATAGAGGTATGTTGTCGAAGGATACTATCTACTCGTTGTTGTTGATATGAATGTCATTTAATCCTTTCCAAGAATTATGTAAAAGATTTCATGAAATAATCACATAAATCCGCTAAATGTCTTAACATCTGTTTCAGATAATACGTTGGACGTTCGTAGTCAGACAGTTGGGGGGTGGTGGCGGGTTTAAGATGACGCCTTTATGACGTTTATGTTTACCACTGACTCAAAGGAGAACAGGAATCATTTGATTTTATTCACCATTGTTCTTGTTTCGTTATTTCTCCTTCTTTTACAAGCATCCTTCAAATTCTAGAGATTTGACTATCTAGTTTCCGTTCTTGAATTATTTCTCAGCTTCAGAATAGCTTCCCACTTTCTATTCCTTCATTTCAGATTAAAGTCAATAAGTTTAATCTACTAATCCTACTTCTACAAATCTAGTATTCTTTTTGATAATCTCATCTTGTTATACTACTGTTTTGTAACTACTTAAACTAATCAACGTATATACGACAATCTAAGTTAATGATATTTGAAAACTTAATGAATTCCTGATTATTCTATACATTTCTGTTACCTTTCATATATACACTAATGCTAGCACTTATCTATATCGGTTTCTAACCAGTTCTAGATTATTTCAGCATTTACTTTATTCAATTCAATTCAATCTTCTTTCATTATATACAAAGGTCAATGACTCATTCATTCATTCTATCAGTTTATTGTAAGCTGTTTCATCTCTGTATCTCTATTTTTTTTTTCTTCTCTACTCAGGATAAAGAAAGAAAGAAAAAAAAAATCTGAGGTCAATCTGCTTATTCTTCTGCTTCTCTGAAAAATAAAAAATAAAACTCTCTAAGTACCTTCTATAAAATTCAGAATAGAATAGGCATAAAATATGAACTCAACTATCTCATAGACACATATCAATTTCCATTTAGATTGAATGTTAAAATCAGAGCAAGTAACAGAAGGGGGGGTAAGGTGATGATGATAGTGATGGTGGTGGTGGTGATGATGATGACGGTAGTGGAATGTAATGATACATAGCATAGTTTTTAGAAAGTAGGTTCTCTAAGGTCAACTAACTCTCAGTGGCTTTGTGGTAAAAAAAATAATCCTATCCCTTTCCCCCTCCCCACCCAGCCTGTTCTCCGCACTATCCAACACGTACACACACACACACATAGATACATTTCATGTAAGGCTAACAATAAGATTGTTTAAAGTAAAAACAATGCTGACTATTGTTATAGACATATTACTTATTTGCCTCAAGTAATGTGTATGCATATTGAGAGATAAATACATGAAATCGAGTGTTTTACTTGTTTTTTTTTCCAGAGTAAATAGCTACTACAATACTCTTGTAATTGATTTCTTTTAGACTTTACTAGAATGACTGATTGTAAAGATAGAAAGATTGATAGATAAGTAGGTAAGTAGATAGATAGGTAGGTAGTTAGGTAGGTAGGCAAATGAGTAGATGATTGAATCTACGCTTGAATGAATAGATGGATAGATGAGAATGAATTCGCTTTTGTTGTCAAAAGCTTAAAGAAAAATTAGCATATAATCAATGCCTCTGATGGATAAACAACCGTACAACTTCTTATCTATGTCAACATTAATATATTTTATTCTACTTTACTATCCTCATTATGTGTGTCCTTAACAATGAAAACGGTCACTGGGCATAAATCTAACTGGTTAATACAATTTTACAAATGATTAAACCAATAGATTGATTGGACTAAATAGGCATTGATTTATCATAGAAGTTATTTGAGTTCTTCTCTTTTGTTGTTGTTGTTGTTGTTCTTTATGATGAATATTCTCTCTATTCCTCATTCTTCCGGTCTCTACACCCAACAGACTACATTTGGGAATAACAATAAGAAAGAAAAGATGAAGGAGAAAAAGAAGAAGGGGAATAGAGATTTGCATTTATTGGTCATTAAAATTATTATGATTACTATATGTAAATGAGTATGTATGTATGCCTATGCATAGTAGGATATGATGTGATCTAATGCCCTGAGGTTGTTTGTCTTCTTCTTCTCCATCTCTTCTACCTTTATTTTCCTGGAATCAAGTTGGTAATCACTTGAAACACAGTTCGATATACGCATATATATATATATATATATATATATATATATATATATATATATATATATATATATATATATATATATATATATATATATATATATATATATATATATATATATATATATATATATATATATATATATATATATATATATATATATATATATATATATATATATATATATATATATATATATATATATATATATATATATATATATATATATATATATATATATATATATATATATATATATATATATATATATATATATATATATATATATATATATATATATATATATATATATATATATATATATATATATATATATATATATATATATATATATATATATATATATATATATATATATATATATATATATATATATATATATATATATATATATATATATATATATATATATATATATATATATATATATATATATATATATATATATATATATATATATATATATATATATATATATATATATATATATATATATATATATATATATATATATATATCTTACTAACTACAGTGAAACAACCCTTCAATTTCGACCATTCCCTTAGGAAATTCAATAGCATTCAATCTTACCTTACTTCTACTCTATTAATTTGTCTACCTTCCCATTTTGTTATTAATAATATTGATACAGACAATGATGATGAGAATAGTAATGTGGCGAATGATGACCAGAGAAGTAAGAACAAGCCAACAGAGAAAAAATAAACGAAACATTAACGGTCTGAATTCGAGCATAGATTATTAATTCACATGGTAAATGCTTTCTTGTGGATGTATGTGTCTATCTATACGTGTGTGTGTGTGTGAGAGTGTGAGTGTATGTATAGGGAAAGAGATTTACTGACTGAGTAGATAAACACCTCTATATAAAGTCTACATTAATCTAGTAAAGAAATAATTATATCCTAACAGCTTCGTCATCAACATCATCATCGTCATCGACTTCATGATCAAAATTATCCTGTCTATGTATCAATTATAATTTACTCTTCTGTATATTCATTATTTATTGTTAAATGATTGAAATCTTCTTGAAAGAAAATCATAATTCAAGTAAGTGTTCTCTAAAAATTCCTTAGCTATATGTTGTTACTTAATGCATATTATTATTTATAATAATTATCATATACTACTTATTTAAAGCTGGTATTTAGTGTTTTAGCCTTTCATTAGAGGGACTAATGACTTGAAACATTGAGTTGAAGATCTACATGTTTATAATACATATTGACTAACTGATGTACATAAAAGTGATGTAATCAAGACAAGACAATTACGAAATAAAATTGACTAAATTAGAGATTCATTTAGTATATTCTACTACTTATATTGTAAATAAGTAGTTGAAAAACACATCTAATTCGTAATTCTATTTAAAAATAATTAGATTCTGATTCAAATATTTGACATTAAATCACATTCTAATTCTAAGAGATAGTGATAATATCAACTGATTACAAAATTAAGTGAAATAGGGTTCCCTGTAACAATCACTGAACAATCAATCTACATAGATTCTAATATCATGGATTCGTTAGGAAGAATATTCTTACTGTATGTAATATTTAAGTGATGTGGTGTAACATCCTCATGTTTCAATGTTATACTTACAGATTATGCATTTAAAGAAGTGATTGATGATAGTAGATCATAAACTTTATAAGGGTACATTGATCTAATAAATGAAAGTGGTAAACAACATATCCATTTTGAATGTTGTATAGGATCTACTTATTCAACAGTTTGCCAGTGAGACGAATCTTCGTTCCCTTTTCTTTTTAATTCAACTTAAACATTAAGTTGTATACAACGAAAGTTTAGCTGAAAGATATTTGAGTGAATTCATACATGTATCTAAGTATATCTTCTTTTTATCATTGTCTAAAAACTATGACTAGAATGTGAAACATGGAGTTACATCTCATCATTCTAAAGAGGAGTAATTATTTGTAAATTTAGAAATATCAACTGTCAAATGTAACATTAGAAGTTTATCAGTTAGGCACTCTACATGAAGACTGAGGCTAAGAGGTTCGACTCCCTGGAATGACTATAGATGCTCAATGATGAAAGTTTCATACTAAGAAAAAATTGATGTCCTATTCCAACTTATGATTTTTAATGATTGTCTAACTGAGATCAATTTATGATATCAAACAGAAAGAGAAAACAATATTACCGACTAATATTATTACATAAAGTTTGTGGAGTATGTTCAGACTCAACGATATCAAGTTTGTAGGTTTAAATCCGTATAAAGTTGTTTATTCATAAAACTACTAAAGAATATCGAACTACAACAAAACGATTACACTAATGAATCATTCTAGATTAAGACGTTTCATTTATCGTTGTATTGTAGAGTATCCATTTACAAAAATTGATAATACTGAAAGCATAACAGAGTAACAATATCAGACAACCAACCAGGTGATTCCTAGAGTTTAAATAAGAAGACGTGACTAACGGAGTTCAACCATGTTAGGTATAAACCAGTTAATCACTAGTAGCAATGGGTTTATTCATGCAAAAATATCTAAAAATTGACTGAGTTAAAAATATTAGTCATTAGAAGCAGCATCAGTGATCTAATATTTAGGTATTTCCTGTTAAACTTGAAGATTCTAGGTTGGATTTACTAAAGACGTCGAGGACGCTTACAGCTGAAGTGTTCTATAATAACATGAAATAGTTTTCCAGTACCATTTCCCAGGTTTTCAATGATTGTCTAACTTATACCAAATCTTGATGTCAAATTAAAGTTTATTTAAGTTTATTTACAACCTATAACTAATTTAGGTATTAGTTAGTAGCAGTTTACTTGCCTATATTGAAATCATCTCCTCATTCTATGTTCTAAGTGATTTACAGATGATGATGATGATGACGATGACGATGCTTATTCGTTAGACAATTATAAGAGGATACTTTGGATTTCAACCTCATTAAACAATTGATGATTACATATTCACACTGGCCTCATGAAACTATGGCAATTAAACTGTAGATTGAATTGTCTACTTATTCGTTCTTCTAATTTCAGCTTGTTCTATTATGAATTTAAAGAAATGACATGTACATACTACTTACTAATGGATTATACGACTTTATTTTTAATTTTAGGTACTTCAAATGTAGTTCTTCATTGAAATTTACTTTAATGGATAAGAAATGTGAGTTGTTAACCATTTAAAAAAATGCTGTGAACTCAATTATTATGTAATTCTATGTGTTCATTGTCTACTTATATTTTTTTTCAGTAGCTAGATGATTACATTCTGTTTTTGGTAGGGAACGGTTGGATTAATTTACTGAAAATACTGTTGAACTCCGTATGTTATTACTCAATGTCAGGTATATGGTCATAAAGATCCCTTTGAATATATTTAAGATATCAAAACTGAAATTAACAGTTAACTATCTCTACAAACTCCCCTAATTGTAAAATTAACATGAACTCACTAGTGACTTGCTCCTTAAGGTAACTCCTGGAGTTCTAGTGTGAAGACGTGACCGGTAGAGTTCAGCCGTGTCGGGTTTAAGGCAGTAACTCACCAATGGCATAGAGAAGGTCGCCCAATGTATCACGAATTGGCTGAATTGGAAATATCAACCGTTAGGAGCCGACTCAGTGGTTCAATGGTAAAAAAGCTTTCGCCGCGGAGCCAGAAGGTCCTGGGTTCGATCTCCGAGGGGGTCGTGGATGCGCACTGCTAAGGAGTCCCATACTAGGACGAAACGGCTGTCCAGTGCTTCCAGGTGATCAATGGTTGTCTGATACAGATCAATTCGTGATATCAACATTGAAATTAACAGTTAACTATCTCTACAAACTCCCCTAATTATATTTAAGATGCATGTTGTGTACTATTCCGTGATCTTCATCTTACCCACCTCCCCACGGATTTTTGTCATAGCCGGTAACTTCTTGAAATTATGAAGCTTAGTACATAGAAAGCCACTCCACCTACTACCCTCTTATTTATTTGTCTTATTAATGCTCATTTTATTGGTGATGATATATGTACTCAGAAATAAGTCTGTAACATTCGCATGAAGCAAAGATTACGCCTTGCCCACCTCATCCTTCTTTTCATTTATCCATCATTGTGATATTAGGTCGTATAACATTGTGACCTTTTGGACTCCTTACTTGACAAGTTTTCAGAGGATGTAACTGAAATATTATGACAACAGCACACTTATTCTGAATAATGAGGCGTCAGTAGGATGCTATGGACTAAAATTGATCAGTCTCTGTTGCCATATGTGCATCCTAAGCAAACTAACTCGATATAGCCGTAGTTCATGGTAGACTAGTGGTGAACGCAACGGCGTTTGGCACAAAACGAACAAGGTATGAATCCCACTGTGAACATCAACACTCTGGGATGCAGTTACATTCAGCTGACGAATCACAAATAGGACGAAACGCGAGTCATGGAATCCACTTGCCGACTACAATCCAACTTTAATAATAAATAATGTAATGCTTGACTGTATTTTACACTTATTTACTTATTTATTGTTTAATATATGATTTCTAAATATGGTGGTTACATTACAACAACTTAAATGAGTTTTGCATCTCACACTGGCTGTAGTTTAACAGCTATTCGAAAAAGTAACATCTTGAATAGATATTGTAAATGTACTATGAAATTTCTCAACAGTACCCATCTACGACTTCATCAGAGATTATATCACACTCTGACTATACAGCAGTGAAGTGAATGTTAGGTGTTTCTGCGTCGTTGTTGTCTGCTCATAATGGAAAGATAGAATTGTAAAATGTCTTCATTGAAAACAAAACAACTGAACTTATCCAAAAGGATTTCCATCACTTTTAGTGGTGCCTTAAAGCAACGAAGTTGATATACATGTTACCACTTACGAATGGGCGAATATCACAAACCACGAACAGTCATACTTTTAATCCTGCTATCATCCTCTTAAGCAGTCAAAACAATCCTTAATCCTGTTTCCTTTCCAGGTACTTCAAGTGAAGTACCTTCTACCCTTTGGTTAACTGGAAAGTGACAACGAACATTTCGGTGACATTACTCAACATCACCTTGTTCACATTCCATTCAAGATTCACGAATTTCTGTTGGGTAGTGACAAATGCTAGTTAATTAAGCACAAAAACACTATGTATGTTAATGGTTATTCAAGATGATACAAAACTTCAAATAGAACAATCGCTATACTATGAAGTAACTAACATTCATCATATATATTGGCTGGTTAGCTTCGCTTTTATCAAGGCTGATTTTACGGGATGGAGTTGTTAACCCTATATTCAACCCTCCTCATTTATCCGGGTTTGGGATCTGCATCAACCCTAGGAGGATCCCAGACCAACATCAAAGTCACGATTTTCAATAAAAACGTCAAGACATTTATACTGTATACAGCTGAAACTTGCATGAAGAACTACGAAAACCACCCATTATTCAAAAGGTACTAGTATTCATGAACATATGTGTGCGCAAGATACTTCCGATTCATTGACTAGACACTAGTAACGACAACCTACTGTGATAGAGGACAAACCAACTATAATCAACCTGAGAAAATCATCAAACTACGTCACAAGATAGGCACTAACCTGGAATTCCTAGGTTCAAAACAAAGTAGGAAGATCAAAAAATACATTGTGCCGAGAATTGGAGGCAGACATGAAAACAGTCAAGAGTACTTGGGAAGAACTGGAAAGGAGAGTTTATGACAGAGTTGGTTGGTGAATGGCAATCGGTGGCTTATGCTCAATGTTGGGTAACAGGCATCGACTAATTGACGGATTTGAAGTATACTGACTAGTGACTTATTTCAAGAAGTAATTAAAGGAACCTAATCATGAGAAGATGCAATCTGTAGAGTTAAACCATTTCAGATATGATGCAATTACCCAACACTTGCATTGGAAAAGATTATTAGTTGAATTTCAATTTATAAATAATTAGATGTTAGCTCTTGCAGTCTTAATGTTCGACGTCTGAACAATCTAGATTTGTTACTTGACAGGGTAGTCAATTTACAAAACCAATAGAGTCCCATTTATTTTGCATAGATGTAGATACCTTTCTTTTGTCTATCTTCTCTTTCTTGAATTCTTGTATTTATTTAGTCTACAAATATATAGGATGAATAAATTGGAAAACTGATCAGACCAATATCATTTCCATATTGAGGATAACGAAGTAAGGCAGTGAAAAAATCAATGACAGCAGACTTCTTTCTCTTCGACTTGTCATGATTTTTTCTTCGGAGTAACAATATTATTACAACTATCACATGCTTAGTATTGCATTATTTAGTTCCTTTGACTTCCACCTCCCCCCCCCGCTTCCATTAGCAGTATACACAGCAGTAATCTCGCTTAATGAGGTTATTAAATTTTATGTTGATGGAATAACAGGGAGGTGAAGAGAAGCATTGACGTCAATGGATTGAAAGGATAATAAACTGAACTATTCTTCCTACCACTCCATCAACCACTTCACTAACTATCAACCTACCTATGCTACATTTCAAACAAATGATAAAGTATCTATGATTCCTTGTGTGTGCTCACGTGTATGCAAATGGATGTGCACATTCGTTGAAGACAGAGAACGGAGAGTGAGACAGTGTGAACTATTCAAGAGTTATTATTTATTATGTAATAATCAAAAGTTTATTTCTCATTTAATATTATGTCTGCCTATCTATCACTAATCATTTCATATATTCATTATGAAGGCAACATAATAAACTGAAGTCCAACCTTTCCGAGACATGGGGGCGGCTGGAAAGGTTTGATTGAAGAGAAGAGAGACGAAATGAATTTCTGGTGAACAGGATGGTTACAACAAATTATGAACTGTCATTCACAAGTACCAAACTATTGGTAGTATGTCACATACTTCATTGACATTATTTTTATAATGTTCTTTATTTAACGTTTTAGTTCCCTAGAAATATAAACAAGAAAGTAATCAACACCTATAGTACCTAACCGAAACCACTCTATTGACGAACAGAACCACTTCAACTCAACTTTCATGGAAGTTTAAATCACAGGAGAGAATATTTACTTCAACGATTGGTGAAGAAAATGAAAGTTCTGTGCTGGATTCAATAGGTGAGAGAGGGCGCGGGGGGAGGGTAAAATTAGTCACTAATAAAACTCTATTAAAGGGCTATATTTAATCCTAACTGGTGCTTAGAAGGAAACATGTAGTTGAAAAAGTGAATCAGTTGGTGATGTCTATGAGATTTGAATTGATGATAGAGATTTGCTTTAGTCACAAGTCTAAATCCTACAAAAATAGTCAGATAACAGGAAGGATTTTGTAGACTAATGTTAAATAATATAGAATGTAGGTCAAAGAAGATTTCGTAAAGGACTACTTTCAAACTTGTTACTGACATCAAAACATGGTACAAATGATATCGCTTCATTCTGATTCATTTCTATAATGCAACTCTATTGATTAGCAATAAAGACTATAATCAATCAAACAATACCTGTTATCGCTCGTGGAGTTTAGGCCACTGATCAGCATTCCCAAACTATTTCTGTCCTGAGTTTTCCATTGCAGTTCTCCTTGAATGTTGTTCAATCTTTTTATGTCTATCTCCGATTCCTGGAGAAATATGTTCTCTGGTCAGTGGTTCAGTGGTAGAATAAAGACTAAAGTAATGTGATATTTGTCATTAATAATTAATTAATTAATTCTTGCATGAATAACATTATAAAATATCTACTAAAGGCTTCTTTGGTGTGTACATTTCCTTTCCAGTTGCATACTTCACATTTACACAGTGTGTAAGAGAGAGAGGCAATTAACATGATGAGATGGAGAAGATATAGAATTAGTATTAACAACAATTGGATATACTTACTCATTACGGTGTTGATATCTACTCATATAGTGATTTGAACCATGTATCTATCACTATGAACTACAAGCTACTGAGTTCACATAGCTGTCGTACACATTTATTGAATATAAAGATATTAACACAATTTTGTAATATTTTGAACTGTATGTCATCTATTAATGTTGACATTTGTTCATACTGATCAGTGTCTCTAAACAGATGATTTCGTGGGAGACAATCAAATGAAAATATCTACACTAGTATGTTCAATTTCATGTAGTCTCATTAAACGTTCTCAATCATCAATAACATTTGTTAGATGAATCGCAACATGGAAGTTTGAACTCCTTCCCCCCCCCCCCAATGAAACCAAAATCAGAGCCTTCAGGTCACAAGGAGAATGCTTCATTGTCTGTATAGGCTAGTAATGGTAAAATTCGCAATTCTTAATGAGTGATATAGTACAACGATCATCCATTGCGATTGGTGATGATAATTACATTTGGAGTTTGTTTCAACCCCATTGGATACGACTTTTCACTAGAATTACAAGAAAATCCTGAAGTTAGTAACTAATGGGCTGATTACTGTAACAGAATTGAGGTGGCATGTGATTATAGGTACTAGGTTTAGTTGTTTTTATTTCTCGTATATTGATCTCGGTTGGGTATCATTGAAAGTCATTGAGCACTGGACAACCACATCTTCCAAGTATGTGATGACTCAGAAGTCCACACATTCAGCTCTGCCAGTGAATCGAACCCCCTGCCTTCAAGTTGACGAGTGCTTAACCAGAACGAAACAGTCTTCCAGTGCTCCACGGTTTTCAGTGGTACCTAAAATGACTTACTCCAGTTTAAAAAAGGTGATTTTTCATGTAGTTTAGTAATTGAACTATAGGATAAGTAAGTAAGAATGATTTAAACGTTTATATTGATATATTCAATACTCATATTAGAATATAACTTCAATGAATCAAATGTTCCACCTCATTGATTCCTTTAGTGGATATTAAAATTAGTCAATTCTTTTACTATAAGTCAAATGGAAATCTTATCATTGACCATTTCGGTGATGTTTATAAGTATACGTTCTCTACGAGACCTGATGACCATGGGTTCGAGCTCTAGACAGGTTGTTAGTGTACACTGCTAACAAGTACTATACTAAAATGAAACAGTTCATCAGTGAATTCTAGTTTTCAACAGTACTTAGCCGAGACAAATACACATAACAAATAACTGGTAAGTTCGTTTTCTTAATTATATTACTAATTTTATCTTCATAGTAATATTATAATACTCTACTAGTTTATACTATTAGTATACTAATTTTTAATTACAATACAATCAAATACTATAAAGTCCGTATATGTATGCCATTTTCCGCGATTGCCTTGATTTGTTAAAATGAAAATTATTCACAACAAAATATTAAGGCACGCGGTGAATGTCATCCACGGTGCTTAGATCATCGATTACAGAATGTTTCTTTGACTGTATTGTGGTTGTGAATAAGTGTATTCTACCTTTATTGTTTAGATAATTATGCAGAAAATCTCGTATGAATGTTGAAATGAATGTGTATATTAACCAAATCCATATAGGATACTTCATCATGATAACTGAAGTTGTTGAATCGTTTTTATGTTAGGTTCCAATAATTAAACATCGTTAATACACGTTGTTGAACAATCAAATGAATGGAATTCATCGCATTACATCAAATTCTTTGACTACAAAAAAGCATTTGACAGCGTGGATAGAAGAATATTATGGAGTCTATTACGATATTATGGCGTACCCGACAAGATAGTCAACATCATACGGAATTCTTACGACTGACTACATTGTAAAATCGTGCATAGAGGTCAGCTCGCAGATTTATTCAAAGTGAAGCCCGGTGTCAGACAAGACTGCTTACTCTCACCCTTCCTCTTCCTACTGGTCATCGACTGGATCATGAAGACTGAAACATCTCAAGACACTCTCGGAATACAGTGGACAACATCGATGCAACCAGATGACTTGGACTTTGCAGATGACCCTACTAGTTTTCCCATCCCACACACAGCAACAAATGCCAATGAAGACAAACTATATATCAGCAGCGATGAAAGGCAAGGTTAGCATTTCTACAACTGAAAAACATCTGGAACTTAAGCCAACTATCAGTTAATATTAAAGTCAAAATTTTCAATACAAATGTGAGGACAGTTCTGTTGTATGGAGTTGAAACTTGGAGAACTACAAAAAGTATCCTTCAGAAGATGCAAGTATTTATATACAACTGTCTGCGCAAGATACGTTGGATCCGTTGGCCAGTCATCATCAACAACAACCTTCTATGGCAGAGAACTAACCAACTTCCAGACGAGGAAGAAATTAGGAAAAGACGCTGGAGGTGGATAGGACACACATTGAAGAAACCATCAAACTGTGTCACAAGACAAGCATTAACTTGGAATCCAAAAGGCCAAATAAACAGAGGAAGATCCAGGAACACATTGAGTCGGGAATCGGAGACAGACATAGAGAGAATGAACAGCACTTGGGAAGATCTGGAAAGGAAAGCCAATGACAGAATTGGTTGGAGAATGCTGGTGGGTGGCCTGTACTCCACATGGGTTAACAGGCATTGATTGATTGAATACATGTAAGTGTAAGTTTATCATTTTGACTTCATGCACATATACTAATTACCAGTTACCTGTAAAATAAGAAGTTACACCAGATTATACAAAACCGCATTTACAATCAATTAAATCCACCAGGTAATCCAAGTTCAGGCAGGTAGACTGGAAGTATTTCAAGGAAAGTTGTTTATTCATTCACTGAACATGTATACTACAATAGAAGTTGGTATGTTCATGTAGTGATAAGGCCTCTGTATACCTACTCAAATAGAGATGAATTTAATCTCAATTTCTATAATATACTATTCATTACATACAAAAGAAGTGATTTTAATAGTTTTCATTATTAAACTTGATACAAGATATTCTGAGTTCTAACTATTGATGTTGATTGTTCCATGTCACTAAATTCAGCATCATAATAATATACCTTAATGAACAACAAATTGTTTGCACTAAAATTACTAGTACATATATTTTTTGTTTGAGTTAGATTATAACTGGAAAGTGGAATCCAGGATGTGCGTTTCGTCATATCTGGGACTCGTCAGTTGGATGTAGCTGTATCTCAGAGGCTAATCAATTTCATTACATGACAAGTCATCGGGAATATCCAAATACCTTCTAATTATAAGTACTTATATCTGTTTCAGACATAATTATGGCTGTGTGAATCAAATATTCACCATTCATCAAGATTTAGAATATAGGTATACTTATCGACGTCAACAACTGTGATTTTTCGTGATTGTTACCTGAACTTACAAACTCAAACGGTATCCTTTACAGCTATTCACTATGATATTGTTCGACTAATTTCATTATGGGGATTGTACTGAAAGTAGTGCTTTTGTCGTCTGAATTTTTAGTAATTAGTCTCTTACAGGGCGATTCACTAATTAACTTAGAATCGGCAGCTGACATAGGCCTGCTTAGTGAAGATGCTCATAAAATGCATAGTCGTTTAATAGCATTAAACATTTTCAGAATACGTTTCTATCCTGCTAAATACAAATTGTTGCATCAGAATTGGTCTGAATCAACGCCTAAACAATAAAATATGGAGTAAAATACTTCATCTTGCCGACATTTTTATGTATATTGGAAATCCTACCAACCCAGATAGGACGATATTTAACATGGATGTTTCCAGTTTACGTCACATTTGGTGTCAGTAAGATGTCTGTCTACCAAACAAAAGAAGGGTATACTGCGCTGTAATTTCCTATCATTTATTGTATGAATATGCGAGTTAACTATTAAGAGTAGATGGTATTCGTAGTTTTTTAGCATCTAATCATAGATGCCTTCAAAATATCTGGTAATTGTTTTTGAACTACTAGATAAGTAAAAATGAGATTAACTGCAGATTATGTGGAAAAGATGGTAAAGCAGTCGAACAGATTTTTGGTTTTCATTCACTGAAGCGGTTGGGACACGTGTTGCATATACCTGACTACTGTTTACCTCATCACTTGCTATTGGATAAAGTAGGAGTAGACTGAAAAAATGTTGAAGGCAGACGAACCAAGACATGGTATGAGTCGATGAACTGTATGACTATTGGACAAAAACCAGACTATTTGATTAAAGTCAATGTTACAGTAGTAACTAATTGTTACAGAATCTAGGTGATAATGACTGAGAAGTGACTACAGTAACTCGAGTGTATTCACTCTTTGTTTTCTTTTTTTCTCAAATTATGTACTTACAACTAATTCATACTTTTTTCTCCATGATTTTCATCAACTCACACACTACATTTTTCGTAAGCACCGACAATTAACTAACATTCAAAAGTACACATAAATACATTTCACTATGAAATTGTTATGACGCCAACTGATATGACGTGATAAAAGGAGGGGTTTAGTTGGTTGTAGCGAAAGCTAGTGAAGTGTGCCTAGTTGATAATGCGCGACTGACCTAAGCCCACTCACCCCCCCCCCAGACTGATAATAGAAGAACCAGAATCGTAAACGGAAAACGGAAAAGACGGAAACGCATTATATTTTAATCATGCATTTATATATACACAAAACCAGACCACACGGTAAACCAATCATAAATCTAACATTGATACAGAACAAAGGAAATAGTGGTAGTGAATGGGAACAACTTGTACACAACTAAGTAAGTGTAGTTCATAGTAATAAACAATTTGCTAAGAGTAAATATACTAAACGGAAGGACCGGGTAAGGGAAACGTAACAGTCATAGAAATGAAATGTTTACATTATGCTCAGTCATGATAGATGAAATAATATTCTAAAGCACAGTTCTTGAAGATAATCAATCTTTATTAGGTGCCCGGCATATTAGAAACATCTTGACCCAGATTAACAATGACTTCAACACATTTCAACTGATAATTGGATTGTACTAATTTTCTGGTTTTTCATTTATTTCATTTCAACTTTGGTGATAATGTTTAAACTGTAAGTAGTTTGCATGGAAGTAGTATAATCTAGTCTAATCTAAGATGAAATTTTTGAAGTGGTATTAATCAAGCTAACGGTTATATCAACCAATCAAGTTATTTCAAAGGTCATTTGGGATTAAAAAGTGGGAAATCATTTGTTTATTGTCTTAATTAACTTATCTTTGACAAGATTAACAATGTCCTATTCCTTCATTCATTGTAAGATAATGAATGTTCATTAATGAAGTAGCCTAAAGTAAAGTGAACTACATATCCACTACACTATAGTTTCAAATATTTCTTACATAACCATTGAATGTGCTACGATAATAAAACTGGTATCATGATGATAGAATCAAGCTAATTTCAGTACTTTAGCATAATGAGTTGCTGGATTTACCAATTTGCATAGTTATTGTAAACTAAAAAGGTAGATACTTGCATACATTGGTTAATCAACTTAAAACAACGGCAGAAAAGTGATTGAATAGTTCATGTTGATTGGCTCTTAATCGTAGAATAAACTGACTAATAGAATTATCCGAACTACGCTGTAATCTAGATAGACACGTTTACCTGATTGGCTGACGGGTTAAATTGTTCGTCAATAGGATTCATGGAATGGCCATTCAAATGTAGTCACTACTAGACATAAGATAATTTTAGTTGTTTGAATTCGTCACAGATTCACGTTGGTTGGGTACCAATAAAAACAAGTAGCATCCAACAGCTGTTTCATCCTAGTATGGGAATCCTCAAAAGTGGGCACTCATGATTCTTCCCCCTTATGGAATTGGACCCATGACTAACAAGCCTAACCATTTACATCACTGGGCCAACAGGCAACCAATTGTAAAATTCTTACCGTTATCAGTTTGTAATACGAGGCAACAATCATCCAGTCATAGGTGATGGCTGCCTAACTCTCGACATGTCTGACCTCCACTAGTCATGGCTTCTCATTAAATGTTTAGGAATATCCTGAAGTTAGTTACTAGCGAACTGATTATTGCAAATAACTTGAAGTAGTCTCCACAAAATCACCCCAATTCAATATGACAATTCCGTAGTGAAATTTCATAACTTTACGTCACAGATAGATTTCAGTTAAAAAGTCACTGAAGATCAAAAAGAGTTAAATCGCTGTTTCATCTAATTGTACATTCACGACCTCACTATGGATCAGATCCAGAATATTCAGACATCTTGATGGGTACATAACCTTTAGATTATTGAATTGGCATACAACAGTAATCTTTTGCAACCTTATTTACTTACTAATATTCTGAGACCATCATCCATTTTCAACAGTCTCCATAAACTCATACTAGCAAACTAGCTTGTATTTACTAGTTGCTAACTTCCTGAGTTTAAACTTATCAGTAATGGTGTGAAATTTAAGAGGTAGTCAAGAAGTTAGGAAGTGCCAAGTTCAGTCCAACATACGGGTTATATGTGTTGATAGTGTAAGGAACAGCTTTTCATTGGTCATAAAATTTCACTCCATTTAGACGTCATTAAATTGGTTGTACACCTTAGTGATTATGGTGGGTAATAACAAATCTGAAATAGTTTTTCAGTTGCTGATATCAAAACCTATATTTAGTATACATAGTGTTTTTAATCCTAAGATAAGGCAGGACTGAGGCTAACAGTGTAATTTTGTATATACGTTCCATTCTATCAGAAACTCTCCAGCTGGATGTACCTGTATCTCACTATCAATATTGCCATTGATATTTTAACCTAACATTCAGCTCCTTAACTGCCAATATGAGTACTGGATTTCACCACCAACCATTATCATAATGTACTGAGAACTAGTGACCAAAAGACCATCTGCTGTCAATGAGCAAATGTCATTAGAAACCGGTCAAATGTAATTCTGTATATAAATAATTGAATGCTACAAACTTTAAGTAATAACTTAATCTCTTTCTGAACAATTTAATGGTTATGTTGACTCAGTAGTTAAGCAAATCAAATGTTGCTGTTTAAAGAACTTGGATACTGAGAAATATTCGCTTAACGACTCCCATATAGTTCATTCATTCGTTTCCTAAAATCTACTAAGAAATATCTTATTTCCGGGATAGCTCTCAGAAATCTCAATGAAGCCTTCAGAAGTTTTAAAGAAGCCGAATACATCCCATCCAATCATCATTCAACAGAATTTTTCAGCATGTCGAAGAGGAGTATTCCAACTGGATGATATCTACGACCTTTCCCTCCCCCCCTACTGGTTGAGGAATGAGTGGATTATAAAGATAATTTCAGTTTCAGGAAAAAAATCTAAACTGCCATATTATTTTATTTTTGTACCTATTTGACACTTACTGGAATAAACATCCTTTCCTATTTTTTCTTCTACCTTTTGATTTGTAACTTGGAGAATTCGAAGTGTTCAAGTACTGAATTTATACACTGTATTATCAGTAATCAAACACTAAACTTCTCATTAATCTATCCTTTACTTTATTCTTCTCTTTCTTGTTCAATGATGTAATGTCTGTAGTGAATCACAGTCGTCATAGCAACATATCGAAATTGTTAATAATGCCTTCCCTCCACCCCCCTCTTCACATTTGCTCCCCCTCCCTTTTCCATCGCAAAAAATATTAAACAAATTATTTTTCATACTAAAATTTTCGAAATCAATCAAGTAGACAGATAAGCAATAAATTTTTCATTTTTATTTTGTCTACCTGTCAATCAAATATGATTTTTTGTTGGCTTAAACAAATTTATCAGATAAACCATTGTATATACTACTTATATCAAGTTGGGTATTAGTAACTGCAGTAGTAGTGGTGGTGCTAGAGATGGCGGTGGTAGTAGTAGTAGTAGTAGTAGTAGTAGTAGTAGTAGTAGTAGTAGTAGTAGCAGGAGGAGGAGGAGGAGGAGGAAAAGGAGTTGTGATACCAGTAGTAATAATAGTGGGTGTAGTAATATGATTAGTATGTCGTAGTATTTCAGTGACATTTTTGTTATGTAATTTTTAATCTTATGTAATACCTACTTGTAACTAATACGTCAAGTAAAAGACGGGGAATTTTTCGATTGATTAAAAATATTCATGAGAATAGTGTTTGTATCCAATATCACACTGAAAACCAAGAACTGACAGTAGACAGTTGTTTCATCCTAGTATGAAATTTGTCATCGATGTACATCTACTACCGTACCGAGGATCGAGTTCGAAACATATTCAGGTCTACTGTTATACCCTTAATTTCGAGATTTAACTATTAAGGGATTTCATTCCAAGAAAAAGAATAGCTGCTCAGTATGATTTTATGGTCTTTATCGGTTATCTATTTCAGGTCACCTTCATTATGTCAAATTCAATAATCGCAACAACACCCAATTTTATCAAAACGTCTGTTATCAAAATCTCTCCTGTTTAATTTAAAATAAATGAATATGGTTGTTTATATTTGTCATAGATGGGTATCGGTTGGGTACTACTGAAGACCAAGGAGCATTAGACATCTGCTTCATTCTAGTATGGGACTCCTCAACAATGCACAATTTCTATTCCTCTCCCTTTCCAGGAATCGAATCCATGACTACCGAGTCTCACTGCAAAAGCATAACCATCTATGCTGCTTAGCCAGTGTCCAGTAATATAACTCTCACGTTCATTAAATTGTGATATAGCGTCACAATCACATATTATCAGTGATGCAAACAATCTCACTTTTGACACGTTTGTACTCCATTAGACAAGACCTCTCACTAGAACTGCAGGAATATCTTGAAACCATCATTATCTTCATTCAATCTGGATTCAGCAATCTTAAGCTATTATCCAGTCGAAAACTACACATCAAGATTCTGGAAGGTTCTATCGAACAGTGGTTGGATGAAGTACCTCAGCTTCTTCAGGGCTTCTGGCATGTTTGCCGATTTTTCTGGAGGCCATCCCAACAATATGTTGATGGCTTTAATAATTCATAGAAGGCAGAGACTTACTAACCCTGGTAGATTTCTGTTAACCATGCAGAGGAATCTAAGTTGATAAGGTAACTATTAGTCACGAAGTGTCCTATAATGTCGTTACCAAAATTGCCTTTCTGTAACTGCTCTGGATTATGTTTTCAGACCCTTTTAGACAACATAAGCATCGAACAACAAATACATCTCACTTCACAGGATCAAGCAAATCGATAGACATATCTAGTAGAGGTCGAATGTATGAATTTGTCCCTTGAGTTACAAATAAGAGTCAACAGGAAAGTGCAATGGTCAGAGTGGCTTCGAAAAAATATCTTTTTAAAACAGAATCTACATTTCTTTCCGTCACAATATCAGTCTACAAATCGCCTTTAAATCCGACGTTTCTGTTTGTTTTTTTATTAAGAACAGTGATTGCTGATTGTTAGTTCAACGTTTTTCTTCTATTTATTACATAAGTTGGATTGTGACTGGCAAGTGGAATCCAGGACGAGCGTTTCGTCCTATTTGGGACTCATTGGCTGGATATGTCTGCATCCTAATGTTGATGTTCTTCCATGTTTGACTTTGAATATTTGGCATGCTGCCAAACAACTAAAAGGCATTAAAATATATTCAGCTTTACATAGATCAAATACCTCAAGAACATAGAAGTTATGTATGATTTTAATTGAACTGAATGCTTAAAATATTTAGAATTACTAAGAATAATTTATTTTGATCATCATTTCTATTGTCTAGAAGAAGATATCATTCTATGTTATCTCTAAAGTGTTGGCTAGTCACTAACAAGACATTGATTTAACTATGATAGAATAATCAAAATGAAAATATGCCTAACAAGTATATACATGTGAATTCATTGCTTCATTGTATCAAGTTAACTTCTTGACAAGTGATGTTGTTACTAGAGTACTGGATTTTAAGCCATCCAATTTCTAGTTCGTCAGTATTCTTGGGCGTTATACAACTTACTGATTAACAGTGCATTAACTATTGCTATGATATACGCCCTGAGATATTGAAAAGTGTGTGATTACCATGATGTTAGGGATGTTGGTAAACTTATTGAGACATATAAAGCATTCATAGGAAAATCAAAACATAACCATAGAAAAGGTGTAAAGATAGAATAGAGAATTATTAACAATAACAAGTTTGACTGTTGCAGGTTCTTGGCATACTGAACAGAGCTAACTAGAAAGATCAGTCATAAAAGGTAGAAGATCACATAAAACGAAGTTTAATAATAAAAACAGGGAAAACTGTTCAATCAGGAACGCTAATATGAACATAAAATAGAAATGTATACGGATGTCTTCTACATTTGCATCGTAACCATGGTGACACAGTACATGAGAGCCATTTTGTGGATCTATAGGTGGATTTGTATACTGACGACACTGAATTTTCGTGAGGTGGTGGCATTCATGAGAGCTTTTCCGTTCCTACATCTGTTCCAGATGTAGACAGCTGTTTAGATACATTTGTGGATGTCTGTATCGTTGTTTTTCATGTCTCGTAACATTATTATTTTTCCCTTATAGAATATTCACTGACAATTACTATCCTCCCACTAGCTAAATGTGGTAAATGACAGTGAAGATAGTGACTGGCTGGTTTATAAATTAAGCACCATTAGTTTGACAGTCGTTATTCTTCGTCCCTATAATATCAAACACTGAATATCAGCTCAGTCTACGAGTTTAGCATTCACACCGACAGTTGAAAGTTTTAGAGGCATCATGAGAGTCCATTGTAAAGTCCCTAACTAAAGTGAAATACTTTGTCAATACCTTCGGCATTTTTCTTTTACTTCATATACTTGCTAATAAGTACAATTAACTGAAGAAAAAAAATTAATATTTACGTAAATTCAATATTTTCAGTAGTATAGATTTTTAGTCAGATCAGTCATTATAGTTTCGTCATTGAACACTCCATATACTCCAGATACAGAATACTGTAGATCTTTTATGTACATATGTATGTACAGTCAACATAGAACCTGGCACATGTGTGCATCGTTTCAAGTTGCCATACCACCATGGCACCGTAAGATTAACACCACCATCATTAGTAGAAGTTACTTCAATAAAATAAAATAATAATAGTAACAAGGAGTGTGAACATATAGAATATGGTTCAGGAAACATAGAAAGAAAGTTATGGAATAATTTAAAGCTCACGGTTTAAGGGACGACTATGAGTGAATACATCTGCGCCATTGTGACCGATTCTGGGCCATGTCACTTAGTGTTTCTACCCACTGGTTACAGTAATCGCGAGGACCCCATCCAGGTAGTCTGCACCTACCGACACGACTCAAACCGGCAGTCAGTGACTTCATGGACTGATACCATGTTTCGTTTGGCCGCCTCTTACTCTCTTCCATCCTATTCCTATGTCAGCCAACAATGCGCGTCGAGGAAGACGGTGGTTGAGCATACGCAACACATGTCCCAACCACCTCAGTCGATGAAGATTCACAACCTCATTGACTGATTTACCACATTTGCCTAACACCCGTCGTCTAACCTCCTTATTACTTACTCGGTGATCCCAGCTAACGCGAGCGATGTTTCATAGACATCGATGGTCAAAAACTAACAACTGTCGAGTGTCATCTACCCTTGATGGCCACGTCTCACACCCATACAGTAAGACAGAGCGAACTGTTGCATAGTACACTCTCCCTTTCGTTGAGAGACGAATATCTCGTCTACGCCATTGGTGACGTAAGTTGGAGAAAGCCAAACGAGCTTTTTGAATTCGTACTGAGATTTCGTCAGAGACTATCTCATTAGGGCTAATCAGACTTCCAAGATAAGTGAAGTGGTCGACGTGCTCAACTACTTCACTCCCTATCTTTAGTTCAGGGGTTGACAAAAACCAGTCCTGGAGGAATAGTTTACATTTAGAGGGGAAGAAACGCATTCCGAAAATGCTTGCATTCGAGCTTATTGTTTTTAAATGTTTCTGCATCGTATCAGCGTTTTCGCCAAACAGGACTACATCGTCAGCATATTCTACGTCAATAAGTGGATTTCCTGGTAGGAGATCAGTTCTTGAAAAGTCAGACGATGAAAGTGTAATTTTCAACAGTATGTCAATTATAAAATTAAACAAAAATGGGGAAAGTGGGCAGCCTTGACGAACACCACTTGAGGTTACATGTTCAGATGACAGTTTACCATATGCTCTGACACGACTAATAGTGTTTGAGTAAAGAGCCTTAACAAATTTTATGTACTTTTGGGGTACGCCTTTCAATGAAAGACACTGTCATAGAACTTCACGGTCTAAAGAGTCAAATTCCACCTTCAAGTCGAGAAAAATCATCATTGTCGGCGGCCGAAAAGAATGCCTGTGTTCTAAAACCTGACGAACGGTGAATATCTGGTCTATACAACCGCGACAGTCAGTATTAGAATCCTCACTTCCATCAATTTGTGATATATCGCGGCTAGCACCAATGTCATTAGTGATAACTATCTCACTTCCGAGTTCTATATTAGGGAGAAATTTGTTTACCAGTGTCCCCCTAGTTTCCAGAAGTGTCCTACCAACATCAATCTGTGACTAAATCAATCAACTCAACTTAGTACTAATCTCCACAAATCATCTCGACTACATAAGTATTAAAATGAATTCAACTCCACCCCACTGAATAAAAACATGTTTTTTTAGAAAAATGTTCTTATTTCTTCTATTTCCACTTCTATTCACGCCAAAATTGTTCAGTCGATTTGTTTTTTTTTTTTTAATTTTATCTAATTTTGTAAATTTCTCTTCGTTACAACAAATAGACAATAAAGTTAATTAAGAATGGAATTCTTGTTTTAAACAAAATTCCCAGGTGAATTAATTAGTGATGATGATGATGATGATGATGATGATGATGATGATGATTCGGATGATGATGATGATGATGATGATGATTATTTGGATGATGATTCGGATGATGATGATTATTTGGATGATGATGATAATGATGATTCGGATGATGATGATTCGGGTGATGATGATGATGATGATAATGATTCGGATGACTGTGATTTCATATAATTTATTAGTTTCTCCTTTTGATTTTAACCCATTACATTAAATTAGATACTACTGACTAATCAAAAATTAGTTTTTAATTGTCAAATTGACATGTTACACTGACAATCAACATTGAAGTCATCCAAACAAACTTCTTAACAATTAATTTATTGAATTGATGCTCAACTGTTGTTATTCCTTCTTTAAATCAATTGTCTGTATTGAATTATTTCTATTTATTGAAGATTTTCAATGATCATAAAACCTTGTAGGCAGGACTATAATGTAGGGACGACCTTGACATTTACTAGGCAACTACTGACATCGGAATATTAGTTTGTCACTCTTTTCTTAACATTTGTATAAGTGCTTAAAAGCACCACATTCACACATGTTCTTCGAAATAAACCTTTCTCCTGTATATAGCTAACGATAATTTCCTCCTGGAAATTAGCGAGCATGCGGTAGATCGTCAACATTGTCAACCATACTGTGAGCAATGACCTTGAGATGAAAAGTTGCAATTTCACTGGTTCGTCCCTACATTATAATCTTGCTACCTTGTAATAAAATTTTTTTCAATAATTTCATTTCACAATTATTGATTTCATTGATTACATAATCACCAAATTTTATTAATTAACGTTATCATTAAAAAAACTGTTATTTTATACATTTTAATTAAAATGTAATTTGAATTTGATATCACGAAAGGGTCTGAGTTAGGCAACCATTGGTTACCAGGATCCGGTACAGGACAGCGGTTTCGTCCTAATACGGGACTGTTCAGTTGTGCATAACTATGACCCCATTACGGATCGAAACCAAGACTCTTTGACTCTGCGGTGAAAGCTTTCATCATTAAGCCAATGAGTTGGGTAGCAACGATTGCTATTTCTAATTCAGTCTATTCGTGATGCATTTTCGCGCGACCTCATCTGTTGGGTAACTGCCTTAACTCCCGACACGGTTGAACTCCACTAGTCATGTCTTCTCACTAGAACTCAAGGAATTTCCTCGAGAAGTTAGTCACTAGTGAGCTGATAATGATTGTAATTGGGTGTTGTGGAGATTGTTGAATGCCAATTTGATATCATGAAATGGTCTAGATTTAATTGTATGCCGCCTAGTAACAAGACATACATCAACCCACATGCAGATAAACATATTGTATGATCATCTATTCTATTTATTATAACTACAGGAAGGCCATTAATTTAAAATATACAGATTAATCAACATACATACAAGCACAATCAAATAGATTTATTAACAATCAATTACTTTGGATAAACATTCTTTGAATTTCAGTGGTATCTGGACGAGACCAATCTGTGAAGAGTAAGAAAAACAAGTATAAAATAAACAAAATAACCATCTAAGTTGAACTATAATAAACAGTTCATTAGTGACTAACTTCAGGATGTTCCTGAAGCTCTAGTGACAAGTCGTGACTGTTGGAGTTCACACTTGCCAAGAGTGAGAGACTTATCACCATTGACAATGGATGATCGTTGTGCCATTTATCACGAACTGATGGAAGTGGGAATTCTACCATTGGATGTCGACCCAGTGGTGCAGAGGGTTAGATGTTCGCCGTCAATCTGAAGTCCTTGGTGCGGAATCTAGAGTGCGTACTGCCGAGGGATTCCATACTAGGACGAGTCAGCTGTCTAGTACCCCTTGGTTTTTAATAGTACCCTTTCAACATCAATCTGTGACATATTCAATCAAGTAAATAACTAATCTCCACAAAAATAACCATCTGAATTTAACAATAAATTAAATACCAACCTCCAGATAAATCACTTCAAATCGATTACACTAATCAGTTCACTGGTGACTGGTTTCAAAATGTTATTCCAGTTTTAGAGAGAAGTCGTGACTGTTAAAGTTCAAGTATATCGGGAATGAGATAGTGTTCACTAATTATAATGGTTGATCGCTGTGCCTTATCATACATTGATGGACGCGAGAATTCTACGTTTAGACCCCATCCGGTTCGTCGGCGCAGATGGTCAAGCGCTTACCGTAAGATTTGATAGTTATAGGTACGTTCACTTCAGAAGGATCAGGGGTTCTCATACCTGGAAAGTCCCATATGAAGAAAAATCAACTTCCCAGTACCCCCTGATTTATAGTGACACCCAAACAAAATCAATCTCTGATAAAAACGAACAACAAAAATAACAATTATGTATGATTAAAGTTGGAATCTGGTTATCAAATGAAGTCTAGGAGGTATGTTTTGTTTTATTTGAAACTTATTAACTAAATATATCTGGCATATCATAACGATAAACTCATATACATTTAACCCTATTTGGTAGCTAAAATACAACATCAATCACACTTTTGAAGTATTATAGACAATTTGTTGAGACGGCTGTTAGAAATCTCAACAAAGCCTCCAGAACCCTGAAAAGAGCCGTGGACATTCCACCCAATCACTGAAACTTCTTAGTTCAGATTGGATGGATTATAATACTGATATTGTTTTTTTCCGAAAGCTATAAATATACGATTATTTTGTACAGAGCTCGGTCTCTATTTTACTAGAATAAAGTTTCCTGTCTACTCCTTTTCTGTTTTCTGAATTTGCGACTAGGAGGATTTAAGGCGTTCGAATACTAAAGTTGTCTACGGCTCGTCATGCTAACAGGTACGAGTTATAACTTAATTGTGTCAGGATTTACATTTAGTAACAAAAACTGACCAATTCCAAACTATTAACAATATCACCGGGGTGATATAAGCACTTTTAAATTATATACATCTACCTGTTACATAAATGTAACTGTATGGATCCAGTAGCTTAATAAAAGTCGTGGTGGTGTATGACTTGAATAAACTTAGTTCAACACTTGGATATAGTAGGTACATCCACATGATGATTCTTAAATAGGTACGAAATGCTCCATTCGGATTCTAATCCAACTGTAATTAGACTTACTGTGTTAATGAAATTCACTTAGGATAAACATATCATAACAGATAGTTATCAACTCCACTTCATATCGGCATCAATTGGAAGATACAAACACCTTTAAATAAACGATTATCTCCCATTTAACTATGATAATACTTCATATGCACCAATATGAAATGAATTGTTAAACAGAAACAGATGAATGCTTAATGACGAAAAGTGGTAGGAGGGGGGGCATTAAGGCGAAATGATTATTCACTTCTTCTTGGCTTCATGAAGCATTATCCGCTGTCAATGGGTATTATGAATCAGAAATCTTTTATTATTTATTTCATCAAGTTGAGTATTGACTGCCAATCATCTATAGTCATGAAAAATATTCATGTATTATATAAGTTGGATTGTGACTGGCAAGTGGAATCCAGGACGCGCGTTTTGTCCTATTTGGGACTCAACGGCTGGATGTGCCTGTATCCCAATGTTGATTTTCACAGTGGGACTCGATGACTGACCAGCTTCAGTCTATAACAAATCAACGGGAATATACAAGTTCATCCTAATATTCATGTATGTTATTGAGTGACAGAGTTTTCATGGAAATGTTGTTATCTACAAATTAATTGATGTTGAAGATGAAATTGTTACCACTAATAATATCAAATAAGAGGTTACATTGTCTAATGATTAAATTGAGAAGAAATTTAGACTCAAATATTATAACAACTTTGAGGAATGAAGTTCATTGGTTCGATACTGTCGAGGATCATGAATTCTGACCGTTAAGAAATCTTAGTATACAGTAACTCATCGATATAAAATATACATGCTGATACAATAACTGACGTATTCCCATGAGGATGCTAAATAATCCTGTGACCATTTAGTCGAAAACACTTTAACTAAGTAGACAATCTGACCTATCTATCGATACACAACATAGAATAACTAAAGACCTACTGAATATACTTATGTCATATTAAGAGATAATAGTGATTTAAAGCAAGCTATCACGTTAATAACAAGTTGATGTATGTTTGGATTCAGAAGTGACAACTGATTATTGTTGACTTGGGGAAGTGGGGAAGTTAAATCAAACTTTTCATGAAATTAGGATGAATTCACATTTTAAAAGATATGCAAATACCCAGATACCGAAGTGCTTACGCTATTTGATCATTGAGTAGAAACGTATGCGACATCTATTTAAGGTTAATGGAATACTATCTACCAATTTGTAGTATTATCAACAGTCTAACTAAATTAACATCTTAGTTCGAATCCCAATAATATGATTATACACTCTCTCCTCTTTCCCCCCCCCCTTAAACTCATGATTTTGTGTGAAATTTAGGCTAAATAGTACTTCTTGCCTAATTCCTTAAAGTATCTAATATTAAAACGTAATTTACCCATTTACATGGATGAAAATCCAATTAGAAACTAGAAACTAGAAACACTTGACATTCATTAATATTCAGTGTAAATAGGCACTTAGTCACAACTGTTACAGAAAAGAACATAATGGATTGTTTTGTTTTATGAGAATTGCCGACCAAATAAAGAACAAACAGGTTTGTTTGGACACTGAGTGTATGTAAGACATTTTAAGCAAAACAACCTCAGCGAATGTAATTAATAGAAATGACAACGTTTCGTTTGACAGACGGGTTCGATTTACATCACGGAGGTAAGCAAAAGTTAAAATCACCGAATAAGAGGTTAAATGTCACTATGATTGTTTATAAGTATGTAGAGTACGAATATATTACATGAATCATTATAAGTGAACCAATGTTCTGAATGACTCTTCAATTCGAACGCGAAGACAGTCCTGCTGTATGGAGCTGAAACGTGGAGAACTACTGCAAACATCAGAAGGAAGGGTACAAGTATTTATAATCAACTGTCTACGCAAGATACTGAGTGTCCGTTGGTAGGAAACCATCAGCAACAGTCTACAATGGGAGAGAAGAAATCAACTTCCAGCCGAAGACGAGATTAGGAAAAGACGTTGGAAATGGATAGGGCATGCATTGCGGAAACCATCAGACTGCATCACGAGGCAAGCATTAACATGGAATCCTGTTGGTAAACGAAAAAGAGGAAGGCCAAAGAACACACTGCGTCGAGAATTGGAAGCAGATATTAAATGGATGAACAGCAACTGGAAACAGCTGGAAAGGATTGCTCAGGACAGAGTTCAATAGAGAATACTTGTGAGTGGCTTATGCTCCTCTGTGAGGGGTAACGGGCGTAAGTAAGTAGTTATCATGGAAAAGGGTAAACGATCTGAGTATTTTAAATATGATACCACGAATTGATTAACGTTAAACAAACACTGAAAACCAGGAAGTAATCGATTGCTATCCCATTCTAGTATGTGACTTTTCACTAATACTTATCTATGACCTCACCAGAGAATTCACACCAGAATTTTTAAGCTCTGTGGTGAGTGCTCAACTGTCAAGCCGATTAGATGATCAGTGGTTACTATAACTGGTGACTTCTTCCCTGGTAATCCTAATCACAGTAAATTTTTTTCAACTAACCTAAACTAATATCATTCTTTCTATTAATCATCACTGTAGTTTCTTTCATTCAGGATATTGGACAAATAAATTAGTAAGTAAGTAAGTAAGTAAGTAAGTAAGTAAGTAAGTAAGTAAGTAAGTAAGTAAGTAAGTAAGTAAGTAAGTAAGTAAGTAAGTAAGTAAGTAAGTAAGTAAGTAAGTAAGTAAGTAAGTAAGTAAGTAAGTAAGTAAGTAAGTAAGTAAGTAAGTAAGTAAGTAAGTAAGTAAGTAAGTAAGTAAGTAAGTAAGTAAGTAAGTAAGTAAGTAAGTAAGTAAGTAAGTAAGTAAGTAAGTAAGTAAGTAAGTAAGTAAGTAAGTAAGTAAGTAAGTAAGTAAGTAAGTAAGTAAGTAAGTAAGTAAGTAAGTAAGTAAGTAAGTAAGTAAGTAAGTAAGTAAGTAAGTAAGTAAGTAAGTAAGTAAGTAAGTAAGTAAGTAAGTAAGTAAGTAAGTAAGTAAGTAAGTAAGTAAGTAAGTAAGTAAGTAAGTAAGTAAGTAAGTAAGTAAGTAAGTAAGTAAGTAAGTAAGTAAGTAAGTAAGTAAGTAAGTAAGTACGAATTGATTAACGTTAAACAAACACTGAAAACCAGGAAGTAATCGATTGCTATCCCATTCTAGTATGTGACTTTTCACTAATACTTATCTATGACCTCACCAGAGAATTCACACCAGAATTTTTAAGCTCTGTGGTGAGTGCTCAACTGTCAAGCCGATTAGATGATCAGTGGTTACTATAACTGGTGACTTCTTCCCTGGTAATCCTAATCACAGTAAATTTTTTTCAACTAACCTAAACTAATATCATTCTTTCTATTAATCATCACTGTAGTTTCTTTCATTCAGGATATTGGACAAATAATAATTTACTAGTTTAAATGTGACATCATGAATTGAAGCGATAGTCACGTTTATGACCAATTGAGATAATAAATACAAGACTTTATGATTTTTCCATGAATATTTATCACTTTGTGTTGGGGATGTCAGATTCCCAGATTTCTCTTGGTAAACCCGTTATTTTTGTGATTTATTTGTGTAAGCCTAAATTTCTCGTTTTCGTGCCAAAAAGTTCCTTTTTCAACTTCACTTTGTGTTACCCACTTAGTGAAACGCTAAATCTTATTGGTTCGTTGTTTATTTTACTATACTATTTGTGATACTTCCAAGGACGCTCTTTTTTTGTATATATACGCATGAGATATGTGGTTGTTATCCGTCTGCCAGGCTGCCTGTGGAATTAAACGCTTCTTGCTGACGTTTGACTTCTACCTCCAATTAGCTGGGCTGGAGGGCTGTGAAGCAGCTTACCTTACCTGTTATTGTGTCGCTAGTCATACGTTCGCTAGCAGATATCGAGGTGTTTTTTTAATTCGCGAAACCCTAGCACTTTGGAATACTCAAACACTATTCAATGGTTAATCCATGTTGAATGTGATTGGTGGATAATTGTTTTAATATTGGAATAAGTGAACTGGTTCCCCCCCCCATTTCATCCACTAATTACATTAAGAGAACTGCTCCAGAACCTTCTGAAGTTGTATACTGACTGATTTAATCCAATGATGCGGATATTGTCAAACAGAAAATTACGAAATAGTCGTCCAGTAATTTCTGGTTTATAATGGTTATCTAAAGACAAAACATGATATGAAACTTCAAAGTCCGCATTCTTCACAACATTGAATAATAACGTAGTAATCAAATCCTTAGATAAAACATAGAGAGCGACAACATGGTTACACTTGGTGGTGAAGTTCTGGGAGATGTGGAAACATACCTGGGCAACATCATCAATAGACAAGAGGGATTTGATCTGATATAAATGTGAAGGCACGGATTGGCAAGGCAAGAGCAGTATTTCTACAACTGAAAAACATTCGGAACTCAAAACAACTGTCAGCCAACATCAAAGTTAGAATCTTCGATACAAATATCAAGACTGAATGGATAGCACTTGAATAGGACTAGTAAAGAAAGCCGAGGATAGAGTTGGTTATCGAATCTCGGTTGACAGTCTACGCTTCATGAGGAGTAGTAGGCATTCGTTGGTTGATTAAATTAGATTTAACAATAAACAGAATTACTATAAACAACTGAATCTATGTTCGAATCTAATATGTAATTACAAATAAGAGAGTATACTCAAAACTCTTCTCTCCCCACAAGCATACACAACTTCATGTACCTACATATGTTGTAATAATTTCTACAACACACAATGTACACAACTATTTGTCAATACAACTAGTTAACCGACTAGTATGACATATCTACGGATAGGTAAATAAAAGACTCTTTAGATAAGTAGATTAGACCAACGACGACGACGACAACGACAACAATAACAGTGATGACAGACAAAATAAAAATTATTATTATTATTGTCATTATTAGTATGTCCTTTAGCGAAGTTCTCTCGAGTAGATTTGTTTACTATTACTTCTTTATTGCTGATTACATCATACATGCACACACACACACACATACTTCATTAGTGTAGTAGAGACAACATGAATAAATGAATGAATGATAGGCGGTAGAATAACAATGCAGCAATGTAACTCTAATGTCTCCCCCACCCTTACAGACATCACTTCCCCCCCACCGCGCCCACGGTTATAAAAATACAATCAGTCACTCCATTCTTGCCTGAAGAAAACTAGTAGATGAGTGAATTATGACATGATACAAATTGAGTTCACTGTAGGCGAGTGGGTGCAAAGATGAAGGTAGGTAGGAATGAGTACATAAGAGATTTATAGAAAAAATAAACAAATAAACTGATAACCAGTGTTAAAAGAGAAAAGTTAAAATAAAATGATGACGACGACGATGATGATGATGAGTTGGATGATGATTATTTGGATGATGATGATGACTACTTGTTCAATGTCCATTTAATAAATGTGTTTAGCTGTCAATGATGCTTTTTGGCATGTTTTAATATCGACCACAACTTTGTAGGTCCTACCACTGTTCTGTTTCCTAAGGTCTACTTTTTTTTTCTTAAACACCTTTTTTTTATGAAATAAGTAATGCCAGTTATTGGTTGCTAACTGAGTTGTTTGATATTTAAACTCTACCGGAAATGTCAAACAGTGTCAGGTCATTAAGTCGAGGAATTTCATTGCCCTAATTTCCAATACTAGGATAAGACAGCTATCTTATGCTTACTGATTTCCAGACGTTGTTTAACTAATTACATTTTACTTGATTGAATGTACAGAATGATGTTGGTAGGGTACCATTAGAAACCAACGAGAACTGGACAGTTGTTCTGTTCTAGTGTGGAACTCCTCAGCAGTGATCACCTCAGATTCTACACCAGGGACTTCAGGTTGACGGCGAACGCCTAACCATCTGCACCCCTTGACCGGCTGGCATTCAATGGTAGAATTCCCACTTCCATCAATTTGTGATACATAGCGCGACGATCATCCATTGTCATTGGTGATAACTGTATCACTTCCAACAAAGGTGAATTCTACTAGTCATGACTTCACACTAGAGCTTCAGGAACACCTTGGAGTTAGTCACTAATGCGATGATTATTGTAACTGAATTAGGATGGTTTCTATGGTACCCTTCCAACATCAATTTGTGGCTTATTGAATCAAATAAAAATTACATTTTATGTTTTATTATGTCGAAGGAATATGCTTTAATTATTTATCACAAATTACCATTTAATCCTGGTTTAGATAATGATAAGAAATAAATGCATCTTTTGCATAGCATTAGAGACAAAGAGTCTATAATCGAAGTGTGGGTCTTTGATGGGAATAAGAAGTGAACAGTGAAGTGTAAGTAGTATAGTGAAATAAAGGTCATCGTATCATTATGTCATGTTTAATTACTCTTCAATCTATTCATATTTCTGTTCTATATACAGAAATGTGTGTATGAGTGTATCGTTTTCTCATAAATGTTCCGTGTCAACTATACACTCTATTACGAGCATAATTATACTCTCTATCACACACACACACACACATACTTCATTAGTGTAGTAGAGACAACATGAATAATGAATGAATGATAGGCGGTAGAATAACAATGCAGCAATGTAACTCTAATGTCTCCCCCACCCTTACAGACATCACTTCCCCCCCACCGCGCCCACGGTTATAAAAATACAATCAGTCACTCCATTCTTGCCTGAAGAAAACTAGTAGATGAGTGAATTATGACATGATACAATTGAGTTCACTGTAGGCGAGTGGGTGCAAAGATGAAGGTAGGTAGGAATGAGTACATAAGAGATTTATAGAAAAAATAAACAAATAAACTGATAACCAGTGTTAAAGAGAAAAGTTAAAATAAAATGATGACGACGACGATGATGATGATGATGATGATGATGATGATTATTTGGATGATGATGATGACTACTTGTTCAATGTCCATTTAATAAATGTGTTTAGCTGTCAATGATGCTTTTTGGCATGTTTTAATATCGACCACAACTTTGTAGGTCCTACCACTGTTCTGTTTCCTAAGGTCTACTTTTTTTTTTCTTAAACACCTTTTTTTTATGAAATAAGTAATGCCAGTTATTGGTTGCTAACTGAGTTGTTTGATATTTAAACTCTACCGGAAATGTCAAACAGTGTCAGGTCATTAAGTCGAGGAATTTCATTGCCCTAATTTCCAATACTAGGATAAGACAGCTATCTTATGCTTACTGATTTCCAGACGTTGTTTAACTAATTACATTTTACTTGATTGAATGTACAGAATGATGTTGGTAGGGTACCATTAGAAACCAACGAGAACTGGACAGTTGTTCTGTTCTAGTGTGGAACTCCTCAGCAGTGATCACCTCAGATTCTACACCAGGGACTTCAGGTTGACGGCGAACGCCTAACCATCTGCACCCCTTGACCGGCTGGCATTCAATGGTAGAATTCCCACTTCCATCAATTTGTGATACATAGCGCGACGATCATCCATTGTCATTGGTGATAACTGTATCACTTCCAACAAAGGTGAATTCTACTAGTCATGACTTCACACTAGAGCTTCAGGAACACCTTGGAGTTAGTCACTAATGCGATGATTATTGTAACTGAATTAGGATGGTTTTCTATGGTACCCTTCCAACATCAATTTGTGGCTTATTGAATCAAATAAAAATTACATTTTATGTTTTATTATGTCGAAGGAATATGCTTTAATTATTTATCACAAATTACCATTTAATCCTGGTTTAGATAATGATAAGAAATAAATGCATCTTTTGCATAGCATTAGAGACAAAGAGTCTATAATCGAAGTGTGGGTCTTTGATGGGAATAAGAAGTGAACAGTGAAGTGTAAGTAGTATAGTGAAATAAAGGTCATCGTATCATTATGTCATGTTTAATTACTCTTCAATCTATTCATATTTCTGTTCTATATACAGAAATGTGTGTATGAGTGTATCGTTTTCTCATAAATGTTCCGTGTCAACTATACACTCTATTACGAGCATAATTATACTCTCTATCACACACACACACACACGTACATACAGTCACATAAATATGTTCCATGACCTGATTAACTTCAATTGTCTCTATTCATTAACAGAGTGCTTCGCTTGGATTTCTTTACAATAATAATAATAATAATAATAATAATAATAATAATAATAATAATAATATGCTGTTAGGTGAACTCATTCTATGCATATGATTAATGAGAATAACCGTAATGATGATGATGACTTTCAACAATTCAAAGAATTTATTATCTTTTCAAGATATTAACTAACTTACTCTTGTTTTTCTCATCTTCAACGACCTCTATCCAACCTATCAGAACACTTACACAATCTTCCCCCCTCACCACCACGACCCTACTCCCAACCTACTTATCCTCTATCAATAATCACTATTAATTTTATAATGAAATATTAATTTGCAATGAAATAATGATTGTTAAGTGATTGAAAGTGATGAAGAAGAGAAAGAAAATGATGAAATAATTTATTTTCATCATATTATTGACTATATTTCTATGTAAATATATGAATTGACCTACTTAAAACTACTGATTACACATTAATAAGTAGTATAAAGACATGTTATTTAATTATATTTATTATACAATATATATGAGATAGAAATCAAACCAGCTGTTAGCTAACATCATAGTCAAAATCTTTAATACAAACGTCAAGACCGTTCTATTGTATACAGATGAAACTTGAATGGAGAAATATGAATACCATCCATCATTCAAAAAGTACAAGCATTTATAAACAACTGTCTGTGAAAGATATTCCGGATTCGTTGACCAGACACTATCGACAGCAACCTACTGTAAGAAAGAACAAACTAATCAACTTTCAGATGAAGAAGAAATTAGGAAAAGGTACTGGGGGTAGATAGGACACACATTGAGGTAATCATCAAACTGCGTCACAAGACAAGCACTAATTTGGAATTCTTGTGGAGAATGGGAAAGAGGAAGACCAAAGAACACATTGATTCGGGAATTCGAGGCAGACGTGAACAGTAGAATGAGTAGCACTTGAAGAGAATCCAAGAGGAATAATAGAGTTGACCGTCGAATCTTAGTTAGTGGCTTATGCTCCTCGTTGGGAGGGGGGTTATAGGCATTAGTTAATTGATATTAGATGAACAATAATCATATAATTGAGCTTTATTTCACGATAGTTCTGTTTTGTTTTTGTATCTTGGAGACTGTTACCCTCTGACTTCATTTGTGATTGGATACCCATAGATAACTAATGTTCTATTTTAAAATATGAAATCAAAGTATAACTGACATTATTGTCGATGTTTCCAATGTTCAGTAAATGTTGCGTACTATGTTCCATGAACACATTCACTGTATAACAGTTAGATATATTAGATGTATAATATAAGTTAGTAATTCTCAGAGAAGCTTTAAAAAGCATTGAAGGAGCCGAAGACATTCTATTCAGTCGTCACTCAACAGGATTTCTAGACGGTTTCACTTTGTACTGGTTAATAGCTTAAACCTCCTACACCCCCCCCCCAGGATGGTATGAATGGTAATAACGATTTCTGTATGATGTAAAATTATAAAAACATAGAGAGGGGATTTAGTACTCAAATTAAAAAGTCAATCAATGGTATTATGTGTTGTCAAGTAAACAATATGTCAGTACTAATACACAGGATTCACCCACTTATTGGATGGGTGAATCCTTCTTCGATGAAATAACAACGTAAGAGTCACATACTAGAAAAAATTCAGCTGTCTATTGTCAGTCCTTGGTAACCTCTTGTTGTATAACTTAAGTCAATTAGTATTCTACCTTTGTAAACAGATTTTCAATTCACATTAACTTAGAATGATAACGTTCGATCAGACTAAAACTGAGGTAATATCGATGTGGTAATAATTAGGCTTAAGAGTTACTTCTTAATGAATTGAATAGTAGGTAGCCTACAACTTTCATAATCATTTTGGATGACTTCATCGGCGCAAACGTTTGATCGCAATGATTTATGAAACTTTCCCTGCAAGTGACTAACAGCATGTTCTGTCGACCTTCAATTCGGTTGGCTATTGCTGACACTTATTCCGTCAATCCATGCGCATTTATTTTGATCCCCTTCCATCTTCACTTGATTCGTTGTAGTATTGTAGTTGTTTATTCATTTTTTAATCGGTTGATGAACTACATCTTTTTAATTATGTTTATTGACTGTCGATTGACCTGAATGCCAACCTTCTAGAAATTTCCTGGTCTTCCTCGTATTCCTTCTGTTCATAATAATCATGTTTTCCCAGTCAAACACATGTCCATATTTGTTCATATGCACTGATATAAGTGAAGATATGTTTTTTACGTTTTAAAACTAACTGATGTTCATGTAAGCAGAGACAAAGAGATTAATCGCTTTATCCAATGCAATGTTTGTCACAGTTTAAGAAGATTATTCTGTAGATAACGTTTGGTTTATCTCCTTTTGTTTTATTGTCCTTTGGTTAGCATGCAAATGATCGTAGTTAACTAGTTGACTTGTGCACGACATTCATTCTAATCGACCTCGATAGTTTGTTATGTATGATTTGTCTTCTATACATAGTAGGATGATTCGTTTGTTTATCCTTATATCTGATCTTCTGCTTGTTAATAATCTTCAGACACATTAGTTGATGAGATGGCATGGATAGCCGTTCTTCTGTAAGATGGTCGTTTGGTATTTTTCTCCATTTCTTCGTGTGGCAGAGTTTGCACATAGTTGTTGGATTGCGTTTTTAATATTAAAATAAGAAATTTATTCCTCTGGTTGGTAATCTTGACCTACATAGCAATTCAATCAGTAATAAGTAATCCATTCACCTGAATAATGATCATTCATTCACAACGTATTATGTAATTTAACCTCATTAACTGTCAATCAATACCTTTTACCTAAAGTGGAGCATTAGCTGCTGGCCAGCATTCCCCAATCAACTCTATCCAGGGCTATCCTTTCCAGTTCTTTCCATGTAGAAAGGAACATTAATATTACAAAGCAATAGGTTCCTGAAGTTGATTATGAATTAACATTGAGGATGTACTGTATTCAGAAGTCCAGAATACATCAATTACTTTGGTGACCCATTCAAACGTCTGAGCTACAATGTCTTCTTCAAAATGTAGGTTACACTGGCATCAATATTTTTTATTTTAGATTTGTTTAAATTAACTACTTATGTAGATCAGTCACATATGCCTAGATGTTTCCAGCAAATGTTCACAACTTATTGTTAATCGATTTACTGAGAAGCTAACACAGTCCACCAAGTATGCTTATGTCTTCCTCCTTTTTTGTCTGTTAGAAAAACGAGAGGGGGGGGTAGAGGAGTAGTTGCTATGGCATACATATGTCAACTGTATTTGATGATGAAGAGAGAGAGATCATGGAAGTGGAAAAACTAATCGTAAACATTCACAAGTGCATATGAACAGCATCTGTTTAGGTCAGTGGTTTAATCACAAGGCTTTTGTTGACACTGTGGACAACATCATTAGTGTTTACATTGGTTCATCACTGTTTAATGACCAATCAGATGTTAATTATGTCCTGTGTAGTGCTGCCTTTGAGTGTAATGACGACGTGACAACGTCGTCTACTGAGCGCTGCTGACGACATAGGTCTCGGAGCACTGACATATACCATTACATGTCAGGTTTCAGCCTATCGACGGTAAACTAAGGTAGATTGTATGACCTTGACCGCTTTTCTAAATGAAGATGACCTGAGTGGTGACGATGCAGTTTGTGTCTGTTTTTGCTGTGGGAGATAAAGGTGCAGAAGATAGTGTAGGTATCCATCTCATGGGTCGTAATGACTGTGTGACTTCCATGAAATCCTTATCCTTTGAGGTTCATATTACGTAATCATTGGAGAGCACCTGAGTTCAAGTGTATTGACTTGTTTTAGCTATTCGATCCAACCCAGCCTTCATGGTTGGCGATAACTGTCTTCACAAGGTTCATTGGCTTGGCTCTCCACTAGGATCGATGATACTTCTCCTAGACTATAAGCCCAGCTTACCTGTGAAATGTTGTCTGAGAGACAAGCCTCTGGTGATTGCACTTAAAGGATACTTCCATCAACTAGGCAATCAATCGTAAACAATTTGGTATGACTTGTCAGAAGTGACGTTATGGACTGTTTCTTCCTACTCGTTATTCTCTCCTGCTTGATCTTCCTGATGGATCTAATATAGATACAGTCTTAGCCGACCTATTGCAACGTTGAAACATAGCAACTGGGATCAACATTATGAAAATAAATTTTCATCAGCATTGCAGTGAATTAAAATTTGGTTATTCATCTAGGAATGGTCCATTTCTGTAATTGGGTGTGTTGCATCTAGTGTCTTGCTAATATGACTCTGTTCACATGGGTGACGATTATTTCACTGGTTGCTGGTTAATGATCTGTATTTCACATAAAAATCCTTTTGGAGCATTACAAGCCCTATAGCAGTTATCCACTACTCCCATACAACTTAATTACTCTAACGTATCACAGATATGTGTGTCCTGAGCCGATTACCTCGGGACGCGCATATGGCAATAAGGACTGATCAATTTCAGTCCATGATAGATCAACGGGAAGATCCAAATACATTCTAATTATACATACATACCCTGTGCATAAAATGTGGCTGTCTTAATTCAGTAGTCATGTGGTGGACGCGGTGGCGCTCAGCACGAAACGAACTAAATTCGAGTCCCAGTGTGAGCATCAACACTGTGATGGAGGTGCACCCAACTGACGAGTCCCAAATAAGACCAAATGATCGTCCTGGATTCCGCTTACCAGCCGCAACCCAACACAAACATATTCAGTGTACCTATCTACAGATAACTGCATCAATTTTCTTCTAAATGAAATGTATGTCACCTTCTATACTACTATCATTAATAAATAATATGACGAATACTGATCAAATTTAACGAATTAATTTTATTGAATATATCACAGATTGGTGTTGGCAGGGTACCATTGAAAACTAGGGAGCACTGGACAGCTGTTTCGTTCTAGTGTCGAACTCCTCAGCAGTGCGCACCCCAAATTCCGTACCGAGGGGCTTCAGGTTGACAGCGAACGCCTAACCATCTGGACCCCTTGACCGGTTGGCATTCAATGGTAGAATTCCCACTTCCATCAATTTGTGATATATAGCGCGACGATCATCGATTATCATTGGTGATAACTGTCTCACTCACATCAATCTGTAATATATTCAATCAAATAAACAACCAACCTCCACAAAAATAATCATCTCAATTTAACATTTACGAATTAAATTAGATTACTGAATAAAACTCGTTATTATCATGAATACTACTGAATATAGTAGATTATAAGTAGCATAACTTAATCATGTTTACCAAAATATAGTTATGATTCATTAATTAGTGATGAGGTAACAATGTTTACAAAGTTTTTTCAGCTAAATATGATTAGGATTTATGACAAAGTTGTTGTTTTCTGCTTGAATTAACCATGTTTTATTAAATAATGTTGAACATTGTCGATACTGAATAGGCGTTTCGCTCAGTTTAGAATTCATCAGCTGGTCGTACATGTTAATTTCAATTTGGTAATGTTAATACTACCTATAGTGTTAAGCGTCTAATGGGCTCGTTATCTACTGAATGACTGTGTCAACTGCTAAATAAAACGTAACTTTCATAGGAAACTATTAACTAAATGAAGATATTGAGGAGATCCATTTAATATGAAGACAATAGTCAATAGGGAATGTTTAATTACAGTCCTTTACACATCAAAAACTAGAAACTATGAACTCTCGAAAATGATAAAATAAAAGATGGCTTAAAGCTAATCCATAGGAAACGCTGTTAGACCTATGTTTCATGCTACTTATCATGCTTAAGTAAGGAGTACCTGTAATCTTGAAGAAAGTGATGATCTCTGGTCACCCAGTTTCACAATCGACTAATGTTACCTCTGAGATATACAGGCTGTAATTGAGCTCTCTAAAAGACTGGGATGTAAATATTGATTGATTGCTGAGTAGTGTACAATGTGATGTTTGCTTAGTCCCGTTTCGTACTGATCTAATTCTGTTGATCAAGTGAGTTAAAGTAATTTAAAACGGAACTACATACATTTGGTTAGTGTCAATAGTTTGGAAGTAGTTAGTGGGAGATTCTGACAGATCCAGGTTTCATGTTAGTTGGCAGTCGAGCGTTTTATAATGTTGACTTTATGACTAATAAAATATAGATAAACACAAAGGGGTGAGGATAAGCAGGAGAATATAAAGGTCAACTTAACATGCTACACCGAACAATTTGATAAAGGAGACAAGTAGAGAGATATTCACATATAGGGAGAGGATATGTGAACTGCAAAACATAGTAACACGTCTATAAACACATTAAAAATAAGAGTTCATATAGGTCATATGATTGTCTAGAATGAAGTGAATTCATTACATCATCTCACATGCTCTAATTCTTCCATACACTTAATACTGAATTGTGTTTTACAAGTGTTTTACTGAATGTAACAAATATATCGCAATCATTTGGTTACAATAGTGAATAACAATTATAATGACAAGTTTAATTCATAGATAAGTGGAACAATTCAGAGAGGAAGAGGTTATGACGTAATCAAAGATGAGAAACATGTACTAGTTACTATGTTAACAGTAGGTAAAAATGACTGAAATCGATATCAGTTATTAAAATTACCAATTATGGTAATAATGATGACAACAAGTAGTTTAGGCGATCCGTTTACAGAAACTACTTATTTTCTACATTAGTATATCTACTTACTATTATGTTTCTCTTATTCACCCCGATGTATAGTAACTTAATACGAAATGGAAATAAAATAAACTAAGCAGTAGTGAGATCCCTACATTTCGCCTAGGGGCCTCAGGTCGGCGAACGCTTGATCATCAGAACCACTAAGCCAGTTGGCACTCATTGGTAGAATTCTTACTTTCATCAGTTTCTGACATAGCACAATGATCGTTAATTGTCATCAGTGGTAACTGTTTCATTGTCTTACTCTCACAAGTCACGACTTCTCGCTAAAACTTCACGAACATCATGAAGTTAGTAACTAGTGAGTTGGTTATTGTAATTGAATTGAGGTGGTTTGTAGTGATTGGTATTCATCTTTAGTTGGTTGAATTTGTCCCAGACTGACGTTCATAAGGGTACTATTAAATACCGGGGAGTACTATACAGTCGTTTCGTTCTAATATGAGTCCGCACTTCAGCGAAGTCTTTAATGACACTGACTGACTACAGTTAACTTCATGATTACCAATAAGAAATGTATGATTTATTTTGGGCTATGTATTCGAACAGCAGTTTAGAATATGAATAGCAATATGGACGATCAGATACAGATAATCCAGAAAGATTTGAATTATGGTAGCGTGTTCTTTGTCTCTCAGAAGATACAAGTATTTATTAACAACTGTCTGTGTAAGATACTTCGGATTCGTTTACCAGATACCATCAAAAACAACCTTCTATGGCAGAGAACTAATCAACTTCCAGCCAAGGAAGAAAGTAGGAAAAGACGCTGGAGGTGGATTGGACACACATTGACTAAACCATCAAACTATGTCACAAGACAAGCACTGACTTGGAATCCTAAAAGCCAAACAAACAGAGGAAAACCCAGGAACACATTGCTGTGGGAATTGGAAACAGACGTGAAGAGAATGAAGAGCACTTGGGAAGAGCTGGAAAGGAAAGCCTAGGACAGAATTGGTTGGAGAATGCTAGTGGGCGATCTATGCTTCACTTGAAGTAACAGGCATTGATTTGATTTGTTCTTTGTCACAGGACACAGCTTTGCTATATATATAAACATGTTATATATATAAACATTCGCAAAGGACGAGTAACATTAAATAGTCCAGAACGAAGATACAACAGATATATATATGAACCCAGAAGAATCCAACCTTATAAATTACATAACGCGCTGAAGTTCAATGGTGCAGCACATTACAACATTTAACACGCATACCAACAAAGAAATATACAGTGCACAGACCATCATGTTAGGGGGAAGGAAGGAGGGTAATCACCTCCTCAATAAAGATGAAATATGTCACCAATACTATCTGATTTTCAGTTGTACCAAGTCAATATTAACGAATTCAATCAATTAAAACAATACCCATCTCTATAAACTACTTCAATTCAAAGATGAAGAATAATAGACAACACAATTCATTTATTCTCATTAATGATTACTTTGTTTGTTCATTTATTGTTGGTGTTATTATTTTTGTCTTTAGTTCATCATTACGTTTTTATTTCTTGTTTCATTCTGTTCCGTTTTCTAGTTGTTGCTTTTTTTTCCTTTTGTTCTGTACATGAACTCATCAATACAAAGTGTAAAGTATAAATAAACAATGAATAGATAATAAAAAGAAGAAGATAATGAAATGAATTCATAATTGAAACTATTTCTATGTGTATATTTTATATCGAAGAACGAATAAGTGACTTACTAACTTACGAACTAACTAACTAACTGATGAATTGACTTCATAGGAAATAGAAACATGTTATTCATTGTCTATTATCTTTGTATATTCTGTTGTTAATTCTTTACTATTTTTTTTGTTCTTTAATGTGTACTTATTCACCTGATTTCACTAGAACATAAAAGATATTTCATTTGAATTGTATCGATGATTAGATGGTTAGACAGAGGAATTGATTGAATTGAATGAGGTATATATATGAAGAGAGTAATAGTTTTAGCTTCTTTTTTTTCTCATACATTTATACACTTGATTATCTTCATTACTATAATTTCTAAAACATAAAGTAGAAAAAAGTGATGATGATGATGGTGACGATGAAGACGACGAGGGCGACGACAACAGCAACAACAGGTATATAAATCAGGAAGTTGAAATAATTAAGACAAGAAAATATGAAAAACTTGAAGTTATTCAACGGAAACAAGATTTTCTTTTACACCCTCACCCTCACCACCAACACCACCACCATTACCCACCCACTTCTCTCTCACGGGAAGGAAGATGTAGGATTGTCTGAATATTGTAAGCACAATATGTAAAATTATATGTACACTTTTAGATATGAAACAAAATGAATATCTTATCATTATGATATAATCAAATACAAGAATATTCATTATTAAATAAATTGAATAAAATAAGAATTACACTATTGAAATTGGGCCCAGTAATGCTGATAGTTAAACTTTCTTAGTGGGATCTGAAGGTAGTGAATTGGATTACCTGATGGAATCGAGGGTATGCACTACTGAAAATTTCTATACTAATACGAGATAACTGTCCAATACTCCCTTGTTATCGTCGGTACCCAACTCACATCAGTCTGAGATGAATACAAACAATGTATTCACTTAATTGTTTTAAACGACGATATAAAAGAAATAATGTTTTCTTTTGCATTGTAAATCAGGAAACTACCGAATATCTATATGTTGAAAAAAGACTAGGAAGATCAGATTGTAAACAACTGTTCACAGTTAGATAACCTTTTAAAACCAGGAAATAGTGGAGATTGTTAAACTGTGTAAGACAACCTCCCGTGTACTAAAAATGTCATCATATTGTTAAAATAGTAACTAATGCCGATACGTGATCCCTGGAATCCTAATCAGAAGTGGTAACTGATTGAGTCCAGCTATGACAAGCATGAGTCAGTTACCTACTAATAGCGATGAATGAAGCCAGGTATTATGTCGTGAAGTGATTAAAGTTGGAAATATCACCGTTGTATGCTAGTCGGTTCAGTGTTCTAATGGTTAAGTGTTTACCCAGAAGTCTGGGGGCTTATGTTCTATCTCCTGTGGAGACATGACATTCACATTGCTGCGGATTCCCACAGTAGAACGGATAAGTTGTCAAGTTCCAGTCCGTTGTTTTTAATAGTTGTCTAACTGACATAAATTCATGATGTCGATTTAATAATTTCAACAACATTCACTCTCAAGTAATTGTAATATCCAAAACTATAAAACTGATGAGATTATTGAATTCGATGTTATTAATATGCCGGGAACCTAATGAAGATTGATTATCTTCTAGAGCTATGCTTTAGAACATTATTTTGATTATTATAACTGTGGATAGTGTAAACATTCCATTTCTATAACTGTTAAGTTTCTTTTACCCGGTCCTCCCGTTTAGTATATTTACTCTTAGCATATTGTTTATTACTATGATCTACAAATACTTAGTTGTATACAAGTTGTCCCCATTCACGGCCACTGTTTCCTTTGATCTGTATCAATGTTAGATTTGTGAACGGTTTACCGTGTGGTCTGATTTTATATGTATATAAATGATTAAAATACAATACGTTTTTCTGTTTCCGGTTCCCAATTCTTGTTCTCTATTTTCGGCCTGGGGGTGAGTGAGCTTAGGTTAGTAGCACATTATCAACTAGGCACACTTCATTGGAGTTCGCTACAACCAACCAAATCCTCCTTCCTTTCTTTCTCATGTCATAGTAGTTGGCGTCATAACAGTTATGAATTGACATCAGTTGAACAACTATTGAAAATCATGAACTGAAATTAAACAACTATTTCATCCTAGTACTAAACTCTTTGTCTACATACACTCTAGGCTTCAACACAGGAACCAGTTCAAAACACTTTTGTCTTCAGGGTGAATATTTAACCCACAGATCACAATAGCTTAAAATGCTTCACTAACTAAATTAACTAAATAATCATTGAAAATCCTGGATACAACATAATAATTTAAAAATTAAAAACATTCAGAATAACATAAATTTAATACCTTCAAAAAAATGCTAAAACAATGCAAAAAGGAAATAATCCTTAAAACTACTGATAATAATCAGTAGTATCTTATTGTACTGTTATTTTATAAATTTGTAAAATTAAAAATTTAAAAATTTTCCTTTTTTTTCTCTTTCTTGTGAAACAATTACTTTTTACATGTTCACTATAATCTCCACCCTACCTTTCTATCCAACCCCATCCCCACCCCCATTCATTTTTAATGATAAAATACCTACATATACGTACACATATAAACGTATACACACGCACCGTTTGAAACACGCAACTGAAGTACACTTTAATAATAAAACCACAGGTACACGCCTACACATAAACACTTGCATGCAATGATAACAATTACGAAAGGATACAATTACAAGTTGATTATGTAATTCGAATAGATAGAATGAGTGAGAGAGAGAGAGGGGGAGGGAGAGAGAGCGAGTGAGTGAGTGAGTTAGCAAAAGATTTATCAAATTTTACATTACTGTCAAATTAAGTAATCTGTTTAACTAGACAATTCTATTCCACTTCATATCGACTTCATTCTACACGAAATTAAATCACTCATGAATATGAAGAACTGAGGTCATGAAACATGAAGAACTTGAATTTCATTTGTTTTTTTTAGAAAATAAAAAAGATTTCTTTCATTTAAATGTTTTTTTAAATTTTAACCCTGGTAATTTCAAAATTCAGTGGAGGCTCAACTTCGAGATCAACAAGCTGGTTTTCGTAAGGATCGGTCGTGCACAGACCAAATCGCAACACTACGGATCATCGTTGAACAATCAATTGAATGGAACTCGTCACTGTACATCAACTTCATTGATTATGAGAAGGCGTTTGATAGTGTAGATAGGAGAACACTATAGAAACTTCTTCGACACTACAGCGTACCAGAGAAACTCGTCAATAACATCCTGAACTCTTACGACGGAACACAGTGCAAAATTGTGCATGGAGGACAACTGACAAATTCATTCCCAGTGAGGACCGGAGTCAGACAAGGTCGCTTGCTCTCACCTTTTCTCTTCCTCCTAGTGGTTGACTGGATCATGAAGACCTCCACATCTGAGGGGATGCTCGGAATTCAATGGACAAGTAGGATGCAACTCGAAGATTTGGACTTCGCAGATGATCTAGCTCTTTTAGAACATACACACCAGCAGATGCAAGCAAAGACAACCAGTGTAGCAGCAACTTCAGCATCAGTAGGCTTGAACATACATAATGGAAAGAGCAAGATTCTCAAATACAACACAGGGAGCACCAACCCAATTCAACTTGATGGAGAAACTCTGGAAGAAGTGGATACTTTCTCGTGCCTGGGAAGCATCATCGATGAATAAGGAGGGTCCGATGCAGATGTAAAGACAAGGGTTGGCAAAGCCAGGGCAGCACTCCTACAGTTGAAAACATATGGGACTCAAAACAAATATCAACTAACCTCAAAGTCAGACTCTTCAATTCGAACGTGAAGACAGAGTTGGCTGTATGGAGCTGAAACTTGGAGAATTACTGCAAACATCATTAGACGAATACAAGTATTTATAAACAACTGCCTATGCAAGATACTGAATGTCCGTTGGCCGGAAACCATCAGCAACAGCTTACTATGGGAGAGGACAAAGCAACTTCCATCCGAAGGGGAAATTAGGAAAAGACGTTGGAAATGGATAGGACATACATTACGCAAGTCATCAGACTGCATCACGAGACAAGCATTAACATGGGATCCTGTTGTGAAATGTGAAAGAGGAAGGCCAAAAAACAAGCTGTGTCGAGAATGGGAAGCAGACATTAAAAGGATGAACAGCAACTGGAAACAATTGGAAAGGATTGCTCAGGACAGAGTTAAATGGATAACCCTGGCGAGCGGCCTATGCTCCTCAGCGAGGAGTAACGGACATAAGTAAGTAAGTAAGTAATTTCAAAATTGTATACAATTTTCCCAATTTTACAAATATACTGGTTGTGTTATTTTACAAACTGATGATAGTGGAAATTCTACAGTTGGATGCTAGTTGATTCAGTGGTGTCAATGATTGAATATTCACCAAGAGACTTAAAAGTATTTAATTGGATTATTTTGAGTGATTGAGTGCTTGCGTTACAGATAAGTCCTATTCAATGAAGAGACAGCAGTCTAGTGTTCTCTTGTTTTCAATGGTACCCAGTCGATATCAATTTGTAACGAATACAAACAACTTAATTCATATTCACACGAAACCACTTTAAATTAGATAAAAGTAGTTAAATTTAAGTTGGATTGTGACTGGCAAGTGGAATCCCGGACGCGCGTTTCGTCTGATTTGGGATTCGTTGGCTGGAGGTGCCTGCATTCCAATGTTGACGTTCACAGTGGAATTCAAATTCCGTCCGTTTCGTGTTGAACGCCACCGCGAAACGGACTGAGTTCAAATCCCAGTGTGAACATCAATATTGGGATGCAGGTACATCCATTCGATGAATCCCAAATAGGACAAAACGCACCTCCTGTATTCCACTTGCCAGTCACAATTCAACTTAAATAATACTTATGGATAACCGCTATACCGTGGCAATCCGCTCAGGATATACATATATAGCAACAGAGACTGACCAGCTTCACTTTATAACAAATCAACGGGAATATACATGTTCATCCTAAAAGTAGTTAAAGAACACAGTGGATTCAGTTTATGCAGATTAGTTTTAATTCATTTACCAAATAGTTACAACTTATAAGCCAAATAACAGTCATGTAAATAAGCACTGTGCATACTTTATATCCTGTTAATGAAGAATTAGATGACAAAGGATAAATTTGACTGAAGTGAAAATCTTTCCATTGGACAACAACAGGCTGATCAGTGAAGCTGATGTTAATTGAAAGACTTTGGCTTCGATTGTCGAATATGGAGCTCCACATTAACACGCAATAAAGTGTTTACAGTTGATACCAATTCATGGTTAATAACTTTGCTTGCTGTTGTTGATCCGTCATGAGTTTATTTAATCAAGGTATATTGAAACCAGTAATCGAATCTCTATAAGAGAATTAACATTACAATGATACAAGTACATTCAGTTGACAAACATCAAATAGAACGAAACACTTACTCTTTATTCAATCTCTCGTCACAATTTAACTTTGTTTTAAAAGGCTTGTTTAAAGTATACAAATAAAGCTGAACCACAAAAACGGAGATTCACTGTGAAATGATTCCATTGATTGTAATGAAACTATGAATCCTCCTCAGAGTTATTGTTGATGTTGTTGTTGATAGGTATTCGCTTAGGAAAGTAGTACGTTTAATCCAATTGTAGGTTGATGGTTGCATACCAATTAACTTGAAACAAACATACGATTAACAGGGATGCACGTAACATACTAATAGACAGCAGTATATTTAGAATCGACTAAGTCCAACAAGAGACTGAATTTCAAGCAATTTGTATGGAGGGGGAAGGAAAGGAATGCAATCATACTTTGAATAAGCATGCTACAACGAAATGTACAACGCATAAGTTACTGAATTCAGGAGGGGGGTAATGAGGATCTCCGCATATGAACAATACTGAGGAATCCCAAATCACGACGAAACAGCTGTACAATTCTCTCTGGTTTCCACTCGTGCCTAACTAACAACAATTGGCGGTGAATAAAAACAATAATGGAGAAATTTTCAGTGTTCAATACACTTGAATACATACATGCCATTATATAATGTGAAACCCCAGTAAAACTTCAAGAACACATTGGGGTTTGTTTTCCTTTGGATCATGAAAATTGATGTTAAAGTTACGTAATATTTATTACAAAGTGGATGAATTAACAAAATAGGTACTGGGTATTGTTCAGAAAATGAAGAGTCGGAGTTAATAAACTTGAAGCGAGATGTTACTCAATGAAATATTTGAAATTCAAGTTACCAGGGTAACAATTGTATCTTTTGTATTTCATCAGTTTGGTTGCCAATTCTCGTTATTGATGACTTCGGCGAAGTATGCTTATTTCATTATAACAAATTAGTCTAGGTTGAACAACCACTAAAAATAAAGAACTGACACTGAACAGTTGCCTCGACCTAGTTTGGGACTCCTCAGCAATTCACATCAAGCACCCTACTAAGAAGTCAAACTAAAGATCTTCAGATTTCGTGTTGAATGCTTAATCATTTGGTAATTGAACCTACTTTCAACGGTGGATGTTTATAACTCAGTTAATACACGATTTCGTAGGTGGCCTCATCGATTACTGTCACAAGGTGACTGCCTCACTCTCGATATGCTTGAACTCCATTATATTTAAGTACACCTAATTATATGTCTTTTTTATTGATTAGCTAAGAAGCTTTCGAAACACCGTTCTCATGTCCACTATCAACTAGATAACGATCAATGACATCAGTGAAAATAAGTGAGCATTTTAGTCTCATGTATTGTGATATATGTTCATCGTTGTGAACATTAGACTCCTGTCTGTTCTTCCAGTAGAAGTACTTTGACACGAAAAAATAAACTAATGGTGACGTGAGTGACTGGAATTCGGCCAATCATGTCAATCATTATGAGTGATTCGTTTGATATAGTGGAGACTAGTTTTAGCAACTAAATATGTCCTATATTTAAGTTGGATTGTGACTGGCAAGTGGAATCCAGGACGCGCGCTTCGTCCTATTTGGGACTCATCGGCTGGATGTACCTGCATCCCAATGTTGATGTTCACACTACATCGAGGCAATCCGCTCAGGATGCACATATGGCAACAGAGACTGACCAGTTTCAGTCCATTACAAATCAACGGAAAAATACAAACTCATCCTAATTATAAATATGTCCTGTTCCATACAACACTTTGTCAAAATTTAATCCTGACAACTATTTCGTCAACTTTTAATTTATCCGGTAAGAAGTTTGGTTTCTATTTTGTTTAGTACTACATTCTATTCTTCACTTTCTTGTTTTTCTATACGCTTATCATTGCATAACGAAGTTGTCGACATTAATTAAACGTCCTCAAGTGTCAAATGTAATAAGTCAAGATAATAGTCACCAAAATGGAATAAAAGAAATATAAAAGATGCTTGTCAACTTGATGGTTATGATAAAATTGAAGAATAAGTAGTAACAATAACCTGTAAAATCAATTAAAACACCAAAGAAAGAAAATATGAAATAAAGAGGGGTGATATTAGGATCATGATAATATCATGAATTGAACATACTTCTTTAAAACAAAAAGTTTAGACTGGAATTGTTGGATTGCCAGACCCTCGAGTGCATACCAATTTTTCACCTGAACTCCTTTTGAACTGGTTCTTCTAATCATATAAATGATTTTGAAGGCTGATTCCTAGAGCGGCGCATCACTCCCCCCCCCAAATTGACCAAATGTTCAAGAATTGAGTTTTTGACTGATTTGTAGCATCCTTTAGATAATCATGCAGGATATCGCTCAGATATCCGTTTGGAAACTGTATGCTTTGTGCAGCCAATATAACATATTTTACCAGTATAAGTAAGTCTGTTTCAACCCTTGGTCATGCAGTTTCATTGTCTACAACTACTACCATTGAACTATTTGAGCCGCGACTAGTCCTACACCACTTTCCATCTCTATATAGTACCAGTGATGTTGAATCACTTAGACTAGTGATCGATAAGATTTGATCAGCATTATAAAGAAATTTATGTGCATCTAAATAGTCACTACACAGTAATCTACTAATTCATACTTAGGATGTACATATATCAACAATAATTGGGTATTCACATTCCTTAATTACATTAACACAGGGTGATCTCGATACAAAACAACAAACACTAACCCAATTACACTTAATGGAGAAATTCTGGAAGATGTTGAAACCATTACATATTTGGGCAGCATCATCGACAAACAAAGAGGGTCTGATATGGATGTGATAGCACAGATTAGTAAGGCAAGAGCAGCATTTCTACAACTGAAATACATCTGGAACTCAAACCAACTATCAGTCAATATTAAAGTCAAAATTTTCAATACAAACGTGAGGACGGTTTTGTTGTATAAAGCTGAAACTTGGAGAATTACGAAAAGTATCCTTCAGTAGATACATGTATTTATAAACAACTGTCTGCGCAAGATACATTGGATCCGTTGGTCAGTCATCATCAACAACAAGCTTTTATAGCAGAGAACTAATCAACTTCCAGACGAGGAAGAAATTAAGAAAAAACGCTGGAGGTGGATAGGACATACATTAAAGAAACCATCAAACTGTGTCACAAGACAAGCACTGACTTGAAATCCAAAAGGCCAAAGAAACAGAGGAAAACCCAGAAACACATTGCTGTGGGAATCGGAAACAGAGATGAAGAGAATGAAGAGCACTTGGGAAGAGCTGGAAAGAAAAGCCAATGACAGAGTTGGTTGGAGAATGCTGGTGGTTGGCCTATGCTCCACTTGGGGTAACAGGCATTAATGATGATTGTTATTATTATTATTTGAAATTCATTCAACTCAATAGAATATATACAGTGATATTTAACATAATGTAAATGAATTCAATTCCTGAACCTACTTCATAAATTTCAATTATTATCTATAATCCATCTATAAAATATTCATCTTAAACCAATGAATTTCATATTTCATTACTGGAAATAACAACAATAGAATGAATAATAATTCAAATTTATTCATTCAATAATGTGTAGTATCATATCAGATCAATTCGTGATATCAAAAATTGAATTAAACAGTTAACTATCTCTACAAACAACCTTAATTGTAATTAACATGAACTCACTAGTGACTAGCTCCTTGAGGTAATTCCTGGAATTCTAGTGTGAAGACGTGACCAGTAGAGTTCAACCGTGTCGGGTGTGAGGCAGTAACTCACCAATGGCATAGAGGAGGTTGAGCAATGTATCATGAATTGGCTGAATTGGAAATATCAACTGTTAGGAGCCGACTCAGTGGTTCAATGGTAAAAAAGCTTTCGCCGCGGAGCCAGAAGGTCCTGGGTTCGATCTCCGAGGGGGTCGTGGATGCGCACTGCTAAGGAGTCTCATACTAGGACGAAACGGCTGTCCAGTGCTTACAGGTGATCAATGGTTGTTTGATTCAGATCAATTCGTGATATCAAAAATTGAATTAAACAGTTAACTATCTCTACAAACTCCCCTAATTGTAAGTATCATATTAGCCAAAATGAATAATGTCAATAAACTCTAGTCTCCAATAATCAGTTCATAAATAACCATTTTGTTGTTGTTCTTGTTGTTGTTAACTTCATCAATAGAAATATTTGTTTATATTTACAGAATAGACCGTATTTTGGAAAGTCTATCAAATCAATAGAATGATATTCGTGAGTCATTTCACACTTCTATGTAATGAGTTATACATCATTGTTAGTGAGCATTTGAATGCTTAAAATGATGTCAGTCATCAATTGGACTGATTAAAGTGTATATCAATGACGATGATGACGATAAGAAGTAGAAGGTGAAGGATGAAGGCAATTGGGATAAGAATTAGTATGATCATAATGAAGTGACCAATTTAATAAAACTACAATATTATTGTTTTAAGTGAATTACTTGGAAACGTGAACGTTATGGTTTCCTGTAACGTTCTAAATGTTTAGTAAACGACGTTACAGTAAACATTCTACTTTTTGTTTATTTAAACCTTTAATTTTGTGATAGTTTGACAATTGAACAATCATGAGCTTTAAATTATTCCATTACTTTCTTTCAACGCCTCCTGAACCATATTCTATATGTTCACATTCCTTGTTATTATTATTATTTTATTTTATTGAAGCGATTTCTACTAGTGGTGGTGGTGGTGTTAATCTTGCAGTGCCATGGTGGTATGGCAACTTGAACCGATGCACACATGTGCCAGGTTCTATGTTGATTGTACATACATACATACACATGATACAGTAATGCCTAAAGTAGTACAGTAGTAACCAAGAACAAATGCTACTAATTAATCAGTATCCCTGGGTCTACCACATTACTTCTAGTCTAAGTATAAAATGAGAAAAGCACAACTAATGAATGAAAGTTAATGTTTGTATTTTAAATATTCTTTTTCATCCATACAAAACCATTCCACAAAGTAAATCAATTCAATACGATGACTATGCTGACAATCAAGTGGGGTAGCATATTGACAATTAATTAGTAAGATCAAAATGGTGCAATAACTATAACAGGAGTTTAAGGCAGTGAAGATATACAAAGAAGTGAATTGAGACGTTTGACAGTTACGTGATCTACATATGAAAAATAATATTACGGAAAGAATAATTCCATGAATCATAAGCATCCGAAAGTAGAAAAAAACCCGTTTGTCATATGTCTTATATTCAAAGAGAAGGAAACCTAAAGAGGAGTTAATGAAAGAGTCAGGATGTCACTGAAGAAAACCTCTCCTACAGATCAAGTGCTTTCCTTGTACAACATCATATACTCATTAAACCACTTATAAGCGGATCAACACACTTCACATACCGCTTCAAAGTTTATCTACGAATCCACATGTGCTACTGATAGAAAGTAAATAGGAAGCACTGAATGGACAGTTTCTACCTATTTTTTCCAGCACTTTCCTAGGAATCTTCACAGAAAGTCAGTAAAGTTTTCACAAGTGCAAATGTATCAACATTTGTTTGACAGTGCACAAAGTTATCAATAGACAAGCGAGATGATTATTACAACGCTATGTATAGACAATCGATTACTAACGGCTTCAATTTGACCTCTCTTCACAGAAAGATATTGTGATAAACCTTTCATTGTTATGGTGAATATAACAATTTCTTTCTGTTATGCAATCATCTAGATGTTCGAAATGATCTTCAATCAGAAATTCGATGAACAATTATTGACGTGCATCTTCAACATCTCACCCCCACCCTTCCCAAACTGCTATAATCTATTACATATCAATACACATCAGATATTAGTACATCTTGTATCTCTATTCTAAATAATGATAACTTCTATTTTCATCCTGTTATGATTTCAACAGTTGACTAATTACTGAAACGACGTTATACGAAACAATACACTGGTGGATAACTAATAAGACTGTCAAGTTGATGCCCAAATATCTGCTACGTTATTTACTCGTCCCAGGATAAAGTGAGAAGTACACAAGATTAACATACTAATCAGTCAAATCAATTAGACACTTAAGTTATACGATAATAAACATACAAAAATAGATCCAGTAACAAACTCTTTGAAAAAATAACATTAAAGCAAAACAAAAGCACTAAATGATAGGAAACTGAGGAGGGGGGGGAGGGTGATAATGTACACTGTTAATTAGTTATAGTTCATAAATGGAAAATGAACTAAACAACAGTTAATAGATCAAATGGAAAGTGACTTTAAGGTGATGGAATACCGAAATATTAGAAAAATAGTATATTTGCTACATACTTTAAGTTAATTATTTTCCTTCTAATTCACGTTATATCCATATTTCGCTACTTAAAAGTAGTATAAAATGTAAATTAATCATTGTTTAACCGTGATGGTGTACAGTAGGCACTGGACAAGCAAGTGATTCATAAACTTGATCTATTACTTGCTTTTATCTAATCACAAGATAGTAGTTAAAAGAGAATGCTTGCTTTATCAGAAGAAAGCAGCTAATGATCCATGGAACAAACTTATGAAAGAAAGGACTGTTTTAAGTAACCTCCAATAGTGTTTATGAGTTAGGATGGATACCCATCAATTCAGTAACAATGTAGAACTTGGTACGTGTTTACATTAGTTCAAATTACCCAATTAGTAGATAGAGATGAAATTGTCGGACCGAATCCAAGAGTATTAGAAGTAGTAACAGAGTTAGTATTAGTGGAGAGCATTTGAGATCAAAGATAACATTCAAGGAAATGTAAATCAGTAACGAAGAAACTACGATAAATTCACAAGCTTAGAAGTTGGAGGTAGATAAGGAAAACATGCACCTGCAACATTGTGAACGGTTTTGAAATATGTCACACAAAGTTTCTGACGATTGGTTACGATCATCACACCGACTACAACCACATAGTTTGCACCTATTAATATGGCTTACACCAATTGTCAACCATTTCACTAACTGGGAACATGTTTTGGTTTAGCAAACCCTACCTTCTTCCCAGTCTACTCTTACACCACATAACAGTGCTCGTCGAGATAGGTGGTGTCTGGGAATATATACCATATGTCCTAACCACTTCATCTAATCAACATTCACTATTCCATCAGTTAATTTACCATATTTACCTAGTACACTATTACTAACCCACGTATTGCTTACTCGGTGGTTGCCGAAAACACGCCCAATGCTATGGAGAAATTTGCGGTCGAATACTAGAAGCCAACGAATATCCTCTATCTTTAATGGGCATGTTTCACATCCACAGGTGAAGTAAACAATCTTGAGGCTAGACATGAATAGTATACAATATAGAACATAGAACAAACTCTCCATTAGTCTTATTCAAGTAATATCATCGAAAATCTAGTCGTATAAGTAGTAGACAAGATTCTCTGACTAAGCAATACTTTCCTTAATGTAATGTAATATGTTGATGTTAAAAACTGTAGGAATCAAAAAATTACGGATCAATCCTCCTTTAGAAGAAAGTGAATGAATGATTTCATATTACACTTTTTTCGTAAGAAGAATACACTCTGAAAGACATCATACAATGATGTCAAGAGGAAATCTACTGAATCCACTCTAGGATTAATCCAGAGAACTGGTTAATTTTTGCAGGATACCAAGTTCAGTATTATAGGTAGGTATACCAAGTAAACAGTTGAACTAAACCAATCTGAGGATAAGAATGAATAATTTAAAACAAAATTATCAAATTCAATTAGATCATGTAAAATCATTTACTTGTGATAAACTTAGATTGTCATTTAACTGGCTCTACCACTTAAAATGGGTAGATTAAACATAAAGGAAGAAATCAATAAAAAGGCTAATTTCAAGGTTACTTCATATTTATTGGTTTCTAAAGTATAAAATAAATCGACATTTACAATAATCGATAAATGTTATTGATTATCACACCCCCCCCTTCATTCTTATGTAATCGATGCTTCTGAAATTATTCGGATCTATAAATTAGTGGAATGTGAATACATTCTGAATAGTATCTTTGAATGATAGATTTAGATTTGAATGTCTGTGTAAACCTGATACATCCAGTTAACGAGTCCTAAGTGGGATGAAACATTCTACTTTATTGTGACTATTAGCCCCATACTCCAAATTTGTTGAGAATGTTTAACTGAAGGCGCTGTCAAAGCAGTCCATTCTGCATGAACATCATTAGTCATGTCGAAAATGCGATAGTCATTATTAATTACAATGGGTGATGATCACGCTATATCATAAATTGATGGAAGTGGGAAACCTACTTTTGGACACTCACCGGTGCAGTAGTGCAGATGGTTAATTATCCACTATGAGACCGCAAGGCTTTAGTTATTGTTTTTGGACGGAACAGAAGGTGCACACTACTTAGTCATCCTATACTCTGAAACGAAACAGCTATCGAATACTTCCTTATTTTCAGTGGTAAACACAACGAACTATTCAGAGTAACGTTTTAAAAGAAAAGACAATCTAACCTGCTTATAACTTGTACATATACACTGATACGATCGAAATCATCAACTTATTAAACTTATGAAATATGCTTTACTACATTCATATTCAACAAACTACATTAGTGAATCATTGTGAAGAACTAATCTATAATGCCTACTTTACATTCAAACTATACTACTTAATTCATTATTTCAATAGTAGATACTTTAATACTAAAATGAAATGTTTGAAATTGACTAACAGAGTATTGACGAATAGTTCACGTAAAGTTCCTTGAATTTTATGTTCTACATCATTCAGTAAATACATACACATACATAGACATGGATACTAACTGAGAGAAAGAAGTATATTAATTTGATATATGTGAGTTGCATTTACTTCGAAATAAGATAAACCTGTTAATACCTTGTCCATCCACCCTACTCACCTCATTAAAATTATCAATGATAGTCTATAATTATCAATATAGTTCACTATTATATGTGTATCTATATAAATCAATTTGTGTGTGTCCATCCAAGTTCATGTGTATGTATCAGTAGGTATGTAAGTGTGAAATGTACTTGAACACCATCGATAACATCATTGTTTAATAGTGTTTTTTGTCGATTGTTTAAACTATAATCTCTATCTATTTGCATAGAGGTGATGGAAAAAGAGTAGAGAGAGTGGAAAGTGAAAGAGTAGATGAACTTTAACTTACTTTGAATGTAGTTAATAATAATTATTATCATTAACATTATTATTATTATTAAGATTATGTAATTACATTGGTTATTTTCAGAGGGGTGGTTAGCCTTCATTGTTTAATGAATTCAGACATTGGGTTAACTGAAAAAAAAATCACAAAACTTGAAAGAAACTTTTGAACATTCATGAAATTCGAATATCACATAACAAATTGACTTAAATTTGACGTTTCACATCATATTGAACACAGAATTCTTAGACTTCCTAAGACTTTTTAACTGAATGAGCCAGAATTCATAAAACTCTTCCTTGACTTTAGCTGTTGCCATTGATGGGTAACTACTACGAGCCCATTTACAGTGTTCGCATCTTCTCTGTAAGATTTCATGTATTACTATTATTTGATTATTTACTGGATATTCTACATAGATGAACTCTGTAGATCAAGTCTTTTCGTTAAGAAACTGGAATAACCCCCAGGAAGTTATTCACTTTTAACCTGGCACTGATGGAAAATTCTCTAATTCAGGAAAATTCACGACATCAAATTCAAATGATGAACTAAGTAAATAATTCCCGGATTTTATAATGCTAAAAAATTATAAAGAAAAATTTTTTCTGAAATAAAAATTTATCCAACATCTACATTGGAAGCCCTGGTGCGGAGTCTGGGGTGCGCACTGCTGAAGATTTCCACACTAAAACGAAATAGTTGTCCAGTGCTCCCTGGTTTTCAATGATACCCTGCCAACATCAATCTGTGATATATTCAATCAAATCTACATTGGAAGTTGGAAAAGACAAGAAAAAGTTAATGGCTATGTAACTGTAATCTATTTTCAAGACACTTTATCCCTCCAAATTCTAGTGAAAAGTCGAGAGTTAAACAGTTATTGTATTAGATGGATGTGGTTAGTCAAACAAATCCATGTACTGTTAGAAGTACGAGGGATGTTGTCAATAACTGGCTGCCTACACCGTGGAAGGATATTACATCTTGAGGTATCTGAAAAGAAAACCGGGTTAGTGTTGGTCATGGTAACCTGGGAGCGCGATAGCAGAGACAAAGAGACAATTGTTTGAGGCCGATCACGCATGACCTTGTCATGGGAAGTTTTTGAAGTATTTGCTCCGTTCTTTAGAATGCCTTACTGCCGGAGAGGGAAATCCGTAGAGTAAGGTAAGGTGTGACATTTTTAAGGTTGACCTTTTCGAACTCCTTTCTTGGATTAAAAGGCAGCGTCGCTGCAGACGCTGGTTATCTGAGGGGAACACCTTATTGCTGTCACACCCCGCTGCAGTCAGCAGTACGACCTCAGATCTTGGGTTGCTGACTTTAGTCTTATTGCTTTCCAACAGACCTGCTTGGCATGACAAGACCTAGAAGAACAGGCGTTTTAGCCAATATAGCTCGGTTGGGTTATCATGATAGGCAAGTTCGATCACCATGTTAAGTTAGCAACTATGAATGGAAAAGATGAATGAAGTGGTCGAAATCGAAACATGTGACGTTGGGTGGACTAATAATATTGGTGGTAAACTGTTCTTCAACATATCCGAATATCCTGGTTCTCCATCCACGATGCGTCTTAGGTGCATATTGTAACTGAGGTGTCCGTATGAAAACAAAGAAATACGACTATCCATTTAAATATATTTATACATAATTGATGAATGAATAGAAATAAGATGGTGGACAACTTTCAGGAAAGGTGGTTTACAGGTAATTGGCTGGAAAGTCACCTTGACCTAGGCTATATGTTAGTTGGAGAATTCTACAGAGATTAGTTCCATTGAACTACTGATATGGCCACTGATCCCTCTATAGAACTGACATATTTATATTATTTGATTATTGAATAATGGTTAATCCAATGGTTGACAAATATTTTGTAGTGTCAATTGAATCTAATTGATCATATTTCAATATGACCATTAGTCTAAGCTATTTGACATTACATGTAAAAGAAAGTGTTAGTCTGAAAACAAAATCTTAGACACAGATTCCGAATAGCACATTGGTCATTAACCAATGATCAATCAATGTGGATAGTTTCCATGTTTTGAGAATTTTAAAAGACAAGGACTGTTAAAGGCATCTATAAACCATGTTTGTGAATAGTCACCATCTGAATGTATATGACACAGAATTTTGTTGAAATATTGTATAGCTAGTGCTAAGAATTCGTTACTTTTTCGTAATTTATAGTATTGACAGATAATTGAAGATGACTAGTGTTGAAATTTTGATAGCATCAGTTGATCTGAATTAAATAACCAAGAACTGTCACTTGACAAATGTTCCGTTCTACTATAGGAATCTTCAACACTTTGTACTGTATGTCTCCATAACGAACCGAGAAAAAAAACCCTAAGACTCTTCAGTGAACACTTAACCCATAGGCCACTAAGTTGACCAGCATTTAATGTTTGGCATTTGTAACTTTAATCAATTTTGAAATATATTACATGACTTTAAGTATTGTCATTTATGAGTAGCTGCCTCAAGCTCATTTCGGTGTTCATATCTTCTTAATAGAACCTCAAGTATTACCTCCTTAATTTTATCACTAGTGAGTTGATATTAATGCTGTAAATGTCTGAGGTTAATTTATGATATCAAATTCAACAATCATTACGACACTCATATAAATTTCATAGAATCTTAAAGACTAAACTATTTTCTTATTTAAAGGTTTATGTTCTTCACAGATTCATCAAGAAGTACTCGATAGTTGTTTCGTTTTAGTATGAGACTTTTCAGCAGTGGATACCTTTCATTCAATCAGGGAATTCAACCAATTAAATTCATGTTTTAGTGAGAACGCTTAACTGTCCGTACCACTGAGCCGGCCGGCCCAATTTGTTACACAGTGTAACCATCATCCAATATCATTGGTGATAATTATCTCACTCTCAATATATTCGACCTCCACATATCACGATTTATCGCCAAAAACTCAGGTCCATCTTGAAGTTAGTCAATAATGATTTATTTATTGTGTGGAAACGTGGTGGCATTATAGCTATAGATATTACGTTTAGTTATTTGTTATCATCATAGACTACTTATTTGTTTACCAGGAAGAAAAAAAAAAGGATTTACTGTCGAATTCATTAATTAATCCATTCATCTGTGTCTGTCTATTTCTTTACACCTACTTACTCACCACGATCACCACCACACACACACCTCCCCCCAACCTCACTCATACACACACATACATAATGTTTCCCTGTCTATCATGAAAACATTTTCTCTATCTGTCATCTACCTATCTTTCTACTGATTTATCAGTCAATCAAATGAATTCATTGAATGCTCAATCTTTTTTTTTGTGTGTAGTTGATTTCCTACAAATCACTACAACCTTCCCTCTTATTCTCCACCACCACCACCACCACCCGGATATTATTTACATAAATTTTTTTTCTATTTTATTCTCACTTCTTTTTTTTATATGCATGTGTATTTGTTTCTTGATACTATTGGTTATAATTCGTATGCACTTCTGTGTACACGTGCTAATTTCTCAATCCTCCCCCCCTCCACTTCTTTTTACTCCCCCCTCTCTCTATTTCGTATATTATTAGTGAAAACAGAGACGAATGTTTATGATGTTATTGATTATTTTTTTCTATACATCTGTGTACATACATATGCACCTAATGTGTATGTTTATTTTTTATCTATTCTCAATGGATAAAGTAACTCACATATAAAACATATCGATCTTACTTTATATCAGATTAAATGAGTACATGAGTGTATTAGCAGACGGACATGTGTGTGTGTGTGTAGAGGAGGGGGGAGGAGTGAGGGAGATAAACAGACAGACAGAAAATGTAATGAAGTTATAATAACCCCTGTCATGTTCTCATCATAAAATATTGTGTACATGTATATGCGTGTGCGTATACGTGTGCGTTGTGTAATATATCGAGTATATAACGTTATTATTAGGGGGAGTACACTTGTTTACATAGAACACTGACGTATATGCTGTATTAAACGTGTTGTTAAGTGTTTATATTGTTTATTTTTTTCTTCTTTTGAGATAAACTAAATGTAAACGTCAACATTTTCACTTCAGTAATAATTTAAACAAAAAAAAAACACTAAAAGTGTATTTAATTGTCAATTGCTTCATTCAGTCAATAGTAAAGTTAAAATTTTCAATACAAATAGGAAAATAGTTAGTTCTGTTGTATACATCTGAAACTTGCACGGAGAACTACGAAAAGTATCCTTCAGAAGATACAAGTATTTATAAACAACTGTCTGCGAAAGATTCTTCGGATTCGTTGGCCAGATACCATCAACAAAAACCTTCTATGGCAGTGAACTAATCAACTTCCAGCCAAGGAAGAAAGTAGGAAAAGACGCTGGAGGTGGATTGGACACACATTGAAGAAACCATCAAACTGTGTCACAAGACAAGCATTAACTTGGAATCCTAAAGGCTAGAGAAAAAGAGGAAGATCCAGGAGCACATTGCTGTGGGAATTGGAGACAGATATGAAGAGAATAAAGAGCACTTGAGAAGAGCTGGAAAGAAAAGCCGAGGAGAGAGTTGGCTTGAGAATGCTGATGAGCAGCCTATGCTCCACTTGGGGTAACAGGCATTGATCGATTGCTTCATTAATATTAATTTCAGGTGATCCAAGTAGAGTAATTAACTTCCTGAATTGTTTTTCAGAAGAATGCATCTTTTATTTTCCGTATATGTATATCGATTATTCTGTTTCTATTATTGTGGTGTTTTGATTGACCTAAGCCTCCTATTGAACTTACAAACATCATTTGTTATTCAGGAACTGTGATCTATTAATCATGTATTTGTACCGCCCCTCTTCGGTCCCTAGTCATTATTGTTTCCGTTTTGTATAGATGTTATTCTCCTTACTGCTGTGATGAACAAGTGAAATATAATCTGACTGTCTGGTGGTTGGCTTAGTTATCTTGTGTTCTTCATTCGGGTTTGCGGACTAGAAGTCACGGGGCAGATGTGTTCGTGCACTGATTGCTATTATCGAGATTGTACTGTTTACCATACATTATGATTGCTCGGTTTTTCAAGTTATAACAATTTACATCTTGTGTATAATCAATCAATCAATCAATGCCTGGCCGCCGACCACCATTCTTCAACCAACTCTCTCCTGAACCTTCCTTTCCAGTTATTCTCATGTGCCGTTCATTTTCTTCATGTCTGTCTCTAATTCCCAAAGTTATGTGTTTTTGGGTCTTGCTCTTTTTCTCTAGCCTTTAGGATTCCAAGTTAATGCTTGTCTTATGACACAGTATGATGATTTCCTCAATGTGTGTTCGGTCCACCTTCTGAATGTTTTCCTAATATCTTCGTCTGCTGGATTTTAGTTGGTTTGTTTACTGTTGCAGAAGGTTAATGTTGATGGTATTTGCCAACCGATCCCAAGTATCTTACGTAGATGTTTATAAATATTTATATCTTTGAATCATGGATGATTTCCTTAGTTCTCCACACAATAGAACAGTCATGATGTCTGTATTCAAAATTGTGACTGTTGTTGGCTACCAGCTGGTTTGAGTTACAAGTGTTTTTTAGTTGAAGAAATGCTGCTCTTGCCTTGTCAATCTTCGCGTTTACTCCTCCTGGGATCTCCGGTCCCAATCCCGAATCAAGGAAGAGGGTTCGCCAATGGGTAGAAAAACAACCTTGAATAAAAAATCGTTAACTAGAAGAGAACCATCTTGTGTATAACTAAAACCTAAACTATGTCAACTACGTACGTGGGTGTGTGTGTGTGTTTTCTGTAGAAAAAAAGCCATAATAGTTTTGAAGAGCTTCTGTGAAAAAGAAACAGTAATTTTAATGAGAAGTAATGATCAGTTGAGTATAAACCATTGTCATATGTAAGGCAGTTGTCACTCATCGATATGAATGAAATACTCATCGTTCGATTCCAGTTTATTGCTTAAATATTCGACGTAAAACCTGAAAGTTTTCAGTTCCATTACCACTCACTTTGTCTCCCCACCCCACTTTGGTTAGTTGGTGGATACAGCTGAGAGGAATCATATATTGAGAGATGAAACATCTATGGAATATCAATTCTTGATATTCAGTAATAGCCATATTCAGGTCTATTAATGACATTAAATTCAAAGACAAAATATCTGAAAAATAAAATTTATAAAATTATCTCAATGACTAATATTAAAGAAATTTCAACGTTTCTCCCAGGAGGCTGATCCGAGTGCTTCATCATTAGTGACTAACTTCTCGAGGTAATTCCTTGAGTTCTAGTGAGGAGATGTGACCAGCTGAGTTCAACCGTGTCGGAAGTGAGGCAGTTACGCACTGATGGCAATGGATGGGGTCGCGAGAAAATGTGTCATGAATTGACTGAATTAGAAATAGAAGCCGTTGGGATACAACTCAGTGGTCAAATAATAAAATGTTCGCCGTGGAGCCAGAGAGTCCTAGTTTCAATGCCTAATGGAGTCATGGATGTTCGCTGCTGAAGAGTCCCATACTAGAACTAAACAGCTGTCAACTACCGTTCCTGGTGATCAACGGTTGTTAAGTTTATGCCAATTCCTGATATGAAATTGATGTTCATTTTAAGTTTCTCAAACGATTTAACGATGTTCATACGACCATAAAGTTCATAAACAAAGAAAAGTAAGTTAATGATAGAATATACTTACTTTATGGTTTACTTACACATGAAAATCGATAAAGAAACCGCAGTAAGAAAAGTACTTGGACGGGATATTCACTAATAGAAACCTGAAACTAAAACTACAACCAGAAAGAGTTATTGAGGATGAAAAGAAAACTCACTCTATAGATCCTGAGTCCATGAAGTGATACAGCAGCGGAAATTTTAAGGAACCGACTCTTCAAACATTTGAGGAAGTTTTTCCTCTAGCTTATCTCTGATTCATGTTTCTATGAAGAACAGACTATCGCTATAGACCACATATATGTGTATGTATAAGTTTACTTGCTCGTATACTGAAGGGCACACCGGACGCATAAATCGAGCAGATTTCAAACACATCTCTGAACATTTCCACAAATGGTTTAACATTTTCTATTGTGGAACTCTATAGTGTTAGTGCTGTAGAGGTAAATAATTCTATAAATAAATAGTTGCATAGGCTCTCGTCATTGATGCTGATCATGTTTTTTTAGAGAGCATAACTAGTTGAAGCCACTCGGTCAAGCATCACCACCAGATCACGACACGACACATCGTAGGAAGCGACTCGCTCTCTGGTTAGCCGGCCTAGACGTTACCAACCCATTAGCGCTCCACTCCATCCCTCACTGCCTTCTAATTTATTCTCATTTGTACGTATGGATTCAATAGTTAGAAGTTGCACTGGTTATACGACAAACGTAACTTGGTCATATACAGGGTGCACTTCTGTGCTTACACATGACCATGCTATGGATCATATACAGGATATTAGTATATCGCGGATAAAGTTTAAGCATAAGCACAGCTGAACTGGTAGGTCACTTTAATCAATTATTATTGTAGAAACACTACATCATTGGTAATAGATGTATTATTCCTGAATCATTTGAGCTCCACTAATCACGATTCCCAACTAAAACTTCCAGGGAGTTTTGAAGAAGGTCATCAGTGATTTGAAGTGGTGTTCTGGAGATTAGCTTTCAATCTGTCTTGTTTATGTTTGTCACAGATTGATCGCTGAAGTGAAGTAGTTTTCTCAAGTTGAATTAAACTATCGTTGGTCAATATTACAAATAGAATGAAGTGAGAGTCTTAAATTTAAGTGCCATTCAGTCTGTCAGTTCAGTGATGTTGATGCCTAAGTGTATGCCCGAAAGTCTTGTTGTTAGGTAGTGAATGTTCACTGCTAAGATGAAACAATTGTTCAACTCCTCCCTAGTTTTGAATGCGACTTAGTCGGGATGAATCTGTAATGAATACAATTAAGAAGTATATAACTGCAGAAGTTATTCCACTAACTATGATCTTATTGTACTGTGAACGTTTTTATTCAAGGAAAATTTAATTTTTATATTGTTTTATAGGGAAACACTATGCTTAATAACCAAGGATTTTTAATTGTTTGAATACGTCACAGATTGATGATGGTTGGGTACTATTGAAAACCAGGTAGAACTGGACAGCTACCCTGTACTAATGTGATACTCCTTATTAGCGGTATGCATTCTAGATTCCCCCCCAGAGGTTTCAGGTTGGTGAACATCTAACCCTCTTCACCATTAGGCTGACATCCAGCCGTAGAATTCCCACTTCCATCAATTTGTGATGTAAATAGCGACGATCATCCATTGTCAATGGGGGGGGGTAACTGTCTCACTCCCGACAAGTTTGAACCCCACCAATCATGACTTCTTACTAGATCTTCAGGAACATTCTGATGCTAGTCACTAGTGAGCTGATTATTGAGATTAGTATTCAATCAATGATTTATCAATTAAATCAAGTTTATACTAGAAACTGGTACTTGACTTCTGTTTCATCCTACTATGAAACTCTTTGGCAGTGGTGTACACTTATATCCTTAACAGCAATTAAACCCAGGGTCTTTAAGCTACTATATGAATGCTTATACCCTACACCATATAGCTAATGCATACAACATTTTACACTTTTAACTAGAATCAATTCTCAATACGTTCTACAATCATATTCAAACATGCATGAAACCTCTTAGTTAGTCAGTCAATGAGTCAATAAGTCAGTTATTCATTCATTCTCACATAATGAATGATATAGGAAACGGTACATATAATTCATTAGAAGTCATATTTTTAGGTTTATGAATGACAATAAATACACAGCAAAATAGAGAGAAAGAGAGAGAGAGAGAGAGGGAGAAAGGAGGAAATAGAAAGAGTGGAAATTGATGAAAATGGATACGGATTCAATGAATTGAAGTAGGGAATTAAGAACAACAATCTAAACAAGTAACAATAATAAAACAATAACTTCTGTTTATTTATTTATTTATTTATGACTAAACATCATACAGAGAAATACATCAATGAATGAGGACAATAATAGAAGGTATCAATAAATAAACTATAAGCTAAATGATATGAAAACAATAAGTAGCAACAAAGATAATGATAATAACAACTGACTTAGAATCAAAACATAGACATTCATTCACTTAAATTGGATGAATGAATGAATGAATGAATGAAGAGCATGCTCAGTTAACAAAGAATCTACATAATAATGGTAATAAAAGATTGGATAACCCTTCCCCTCTGCAAGCATGTTCGGGATGCGTTTCTCTCCCTCTAAATGCAAACTATTGCTCTACGACTGGTTTTCGTCAACACCTGAACTAGAGATAGGGAGAGAAGTAGTTGAGCACGTTGACCACTTCACTTATCTTGGAAGTCTGATTAACCCTAATGCGTTAGTCTCTGACGAAATCTCAGTACGAATTCAAAAAGCTCGTTTGGCTTTTGCCAACTTACGTCACCTATGGCGTAGACGAGATATTCGTCTCTCAACGAAGGGAAGAGTGTACTGCGCAACAGTTCGCTCTGTCTTACTGTATGGGTGTGAGACGTAGCTATTAAGGGTAGATGACACTCGAGCGTTATTAGTTTTTGACCATCGATGTCTACGAAGCATCGCTCGTGTTAGCTGGGATCACCGAGTAAGTAATAAGGAGGTTAGACGACGGGTGTTAGGCAAATGTGGTAAATCAGTCGATGAGGTTGTGAAACTTCATCGACTGAGGTGGTTGGGACATGTGTTGCGTATGCTCAACCACCGTCTTCCTCGACGCGCATTGTTGGCTGACATAGGAATAGGATGGAGGAGAGTAAGAGGCGGCCAAACGAAACATGGTATCAGTCCATGAAGTCACTGACTGCCGGTTTGAGTCGTGTCGGTAGGTGCAGACTACCTGGATGGGGTCCTCGCGATTACTGTAACCAGTGGGTAGAAACACTAAGTGACATGGCCCAGAATCGGTCACAATGGCGCAGATGTATTCACTCATTGCTCTCCCTTAAACCGTGAGCTTTAAATTATTCCATAACTTTCTTTCTATGTTTCCTGAACCATATTCTATATGTTCACACTCCTTGCTACTATTATTATTTTATTTTATTGAAGTAACTTCTACTAATGGTGGTGGTGGTGTTAATCTTGCGGTGCCATGGAGGTATGACAACTTGAACCGATGCACACATGTGCCAGGTTCTATGTTGATTATACATACATATATACCCCTCTGCTCTCCCAATCTTTCACCTTCTTATGTACATATATGTATACTCTTAATATGGTTATGATTGAATAGTTTACAGGTCATAGATGATCATTTCAATGATTGAATTGGTATATTCATTCAACTGTTATGTAGAAGTTAATCAATATTTGAATTCGATATCGCTGATTAACCTGAATTAGATAATCATTAAAAAATCAAGAATTGGTCCTGGATTGAAGTTTTTTAGACGTAATGTGAGTCACTTTAGTGGTAGTACAGATTGATGCCCCACCCGATGATCTAAATTAAGAGCTTGGGTAGCTTGACACCATCATATCTTTTTGTCATAGGACGTCAGGTGGATAGTTTGTAATCTTTCAAGGTGTTTAGTAAACAACCAAGCTCCAATCTTCTGAAGTTCACTAGAGTTCTTGCTATCAAGTGTCTGAAACTTGAATTGGGCTTTCATAAAGAGAGGGGTGGAGCTGTTGTAAGCCTTTCTCTACCTTGGTAACAGTAATTTAGTTCTTTGCATCCATAATATGTGTAATTAAAAATGTTCCCTTCTTCACCTCTTACGTGTTATTACATCATTATGTCAACATTTTTCATTGTTAAGTAATTGAACATTTTTTTAATTGATTGAATGCGTCACAGATTGTTGAAAGATTACCATTGAAAATCGGGAGAACTGGATAGCTGTTTCGTTATAGTATGGGTTGCTTCCATGGCGGTGCGCACCCTAGATTCCTCCATAGAGGCATCAGACTGACGAACACCTAACTCTCTGCACCACCGGGCAGGTGTCCACTCATAGAATTGTCACTCCCATCAGTTTAAGTTTACTCGCTGTGTTTAATTCTTTGACGTATGTTCATAAATCAATCGCCTACTTCTAGTCTTTTGTTACCAGAATGTTATCTGGCATTTGGACATAGAATTACTTGTCTCATTCTGTTGCGTAACCTCATTAACTTCAACGTTACTTCATGCCAATATCAAGTGTCAACAACAATTTCGAAATAAATTTCCTTCTGTAAGTATACATGATCCACTTCATTATTCTGGTTCAGAAATATTTTAGGTTGTAGGGAGTAGTTGAAGCGAATCAAAAGACGTAAAACAAAATGTCATCTTATTCTACTCAAATGTTTGTTCTTGGGTTTTCAAGATTAATAAAGGGACACGTTTCATAAACTTAAGACGATAAACAGATCATTGAAGAGGTGCCTCAACCAACCAATCAGTACCTATTACACCTCTTGAAGTATGAACCGCTGATCAGGATTCGACAACTAACTTCGTCCTGGGCTCTTCTTCCCAGGTATTCCCAACTGCTATTCATACCGCTATTCATGTCTGTCTCCAATTTCAGCTCAATCTGTTCTTTCCTCTTCCTCTTTCACTTTCGCCTTGAGGATTTCAAGTTAGTGCTTGTCTTCTAACACAGTTTGTAGATTTCCACAATGTATGCCCGATCCACCTTCAGAGTTTTTTTAATTTCTTCCTCAGTTGGGTTTTAGTTGGTTTGTTTGCTTCCACATTAGGCTTTTGTCGATGGTGACTGGCCAGCAGATTCGGAGTGTCTTGCACAGACAACAGTTTACAAATACTTGTATCTTTTAAATGTTGCTTTCCGTAGTTCTCCATGCAATAAAACAGTCTTGAAGTTTGTATTGAAATTTGTGACTTTGATGTTGGCTGACAGTTATTTTGATTTCTAAATGTTGTTCAGTTGTGGAAATGCTGTCTTTGTCTTGTCAATCTACGTGTACACATCTGGACCAGATCCTCCTTTATAGATGATGCTACTCCCCAGATATGCAAAAGTTTCACATCTCCCAGACATTCTTCATCAAGTACGGTTTGGTTGGTGCTCGTTGTGTTGCAATTAAGGATTTTGCTTTTTCTTATGTGCATGCTGAGGCATAGTGCTGAAGAGGCTGCTGCAGTACCTAATAGCTTGGATTTTCAAACTTAGCTAAAGTGCAACACATTAGATGACCACACCAATTGTCAATAGTAGGTACCTGTCATACATCTGCTGTGGCCTAAATACCCCAGGGATATGATCTTTGTCAATGATATAAGTGAACACTGATAATGAAGAGTTTCATAATAGAATGAAACAACTGTTTAGTGTCACCTTCTGGTGTTTCAATGGTTATCTAATCCAAATCAACTACGAGTTCAACAACGTCTACAACACCTGATCATAATCTAGATTCTTTTTTATTTTCACATTGAAGATAAAATGGTTACATAAGTTAGTTACTATTGAAGATCGAAGAGTACTAACATGACTATGTAGTACTAATTCGAAGCTGCTTCGCAATACGTATTCATAATATCAGGTCAGACAAATCAAACTGGATAGTCAATTTTCAGAGCTAATTTTTAGAGAACTGTTTCACTTAGTCGGATACTTTATTTCGATTATTATTATTATTATTATTATTATTATTATGTTCCCCCCCGTCGACCTGACCTCCCAATAAACCGATTAACTGTTACCAAACCGTTTCTTAATCATGAATCACAACCAATTAACTATGTACCTGTCGCCCCCTCCCCAGTTTCTAGTCATTATTGTTCCCGTTTTGCACAATCGTTATTTTCTATATCAGCCTATTGTGTGGTTTTGTCAAATTTTGTATGTATTTATCTGGTTGTTGGCTCAGTTGTCTTGTGTTCTTCAGTTTAGCATGGGGGGCTAATAGTCATAGAGCAGATGTGCCAGCATAGAACAAACAGTCTATGTATCTGGTTACAGCACTGATATTAGCAATGGTTATTGTTTTCCTGAATAACGTGACTATCCGTTGATCAAAATATATCACATAACCCGGCATTAGATAAAAACTAATAGATTGAAATCTATCAGTCTCCGTTTCCATATGTACATCCTGAACAGATTACCTCGATATAACAATAGTTCACAAATATTGTTTGAGTTGGAATATGACTGGCAAATGGAATCCATCAAGTGTGTTTCGTCCTGTTTGAGACTCGTCAATTGGATGTACCCGTAGGTTCAGTGGATGACAATTCAACGAGAATATCCAAATACATTGTAACTATATATACATGCTAGTTGCGCAAGTGTGATTGTTTAGACTCAGTAGCCTAGTGGTGAGTGCGGTGCCGTTCGGCACGAAACGATCTGAGTTCAACTCTCGGTGTAAATATCAACACTGGGATGCAGATACATCCATTTCACGAGTCTCAAATAGGACAAAACGTGCACCATTGGATTCTGTTTGCCAGCTACAACCCAACTCAAGTAATAGACTGGGTTCGGCTAGATAACTATCGAAATTCATTTACTATTCGACAGCCTATTAATCTTAATATGAGGAACCTCCTAAGAATACTAACAACACAAGTTTATTTAGAATTGAATCCAGGGCGTTTGACTTACTTCAAGAGATTAGGCAATCTTTTCTTCTATTAATATTTGTATGTTCTTTTCTCTACAATCTTACTCATATTCCGCTCAGTACACTCCTTCTGAGACACCATGTTTATTTAAAAAGATATAGACTAACTTAGGACGCGTATTTCGTCTTACTTCGGACTCGTTGGCTGTCACAGTTCAGTGTTGATGCTTACATTAGGACTCGGATTTGATATTTATGATTACAAATCTTAATGCGGCATCTACTAGGTTTCTGAATTCGGATGGTAATCCAATCAGTTAATGAGTCCCAAACAAAATAAAACTTACAACTTGGATTCTGCTACTGGTCACAGTCCACATATTCAAAAGCTATCATTTCAAAAATGTCTATAACAAGGAAATCCAGCCATGATGTACACATTATGAAAACAAAGATTGATCACAGTTTATCCTTGAAAAATCAACAAAGAAGGAGGGGGGTTGATGCAAATCTTTGGCCAATTATCTAAGAAATTTTTAGGATAATGATAGTCTTCATTCCTTAAGTTGCTACTGATGATTTAGTTGTCTGATTTTGTGATGTAATAATTATTATTGTTGACTCCATGATTTACGCCTCTTACGGATCTGTCTTGGGTAGGTACTATATCATGAAACACTGTATGTACGTTTTATCTCACTATGGGGTTTGTTAGAATTACATAACCTTGATTCTGTCAGTTATTCGTACGGATCACCTTCAGATCTAGCAGTGAGCGCTTAATTATCAGCACAATGTTGTAGATGATCAGCGAAACAACTGCCACTTAAATCAACTGGTGATGTAGCACAACTATTAGTCAATGATACTGGTGGTAACATTTTTACTCATGACCTGTTTGAACTTCACCAGTCACAACATTTCAACAGAACTCTTAAAACTCTAAGGGTGTACACTATTGACGAGTTTCGTACAAAACAAGACAGCTGTCCACTATCCCTTGGTTTATATTATTACCCTATATAGATAGATCTGCGACGAATACCAACAACGAAGTTAAGTACCAATCTTCACAAATCTGCCTTAACTCAATGATTATTGACGTCGTTAGTAGGTTTTAGTAATAATTAATAATGCACTTTATGCTGTGAGTTATACGCAACTCATGAGTAGTTTTTTCCGGAAAAAAAACATTTGGAACTCAAACCAACTGTCAGCCAACATTAAAATCACCATTTTCAGTACAATTGTGAAGACAGTTCTGTTGTATGGAGCTGAAACTTGTATGCAGAGTTATGAGAAGCATCATCCGAAAGTTTCAGGTATTTATAAACAGATGTCTGCTTAAGATGCTTCAGATCCGTTGACCAGATACTACTAACATCAATATTCTGTTGCAGACAATAAATTAACCAACATCCAGCTGGGGAAGAAATTAGGAAAAGACTCTGGAGGTGAATAAGACATATACTGAGGAAAATATCAAACTGTGTCACAAGACAAGCACTAACTTGGAATTCTGTGGTCCAAAGGAGGAAGACCGAAGAACACATTGCTTTGGGAACTGGAAACAGATATGAAGAAGATTAGTAGCACTTGGGAATAACTGGGAAAGATAACCTAGGACAGAGGTGGTCAGAGAATTCCGGTCGGTGGCCTATGCCCCACGCAGAGTATCAGGTATTTATCGATTGATTGATGAAGAGCTAAGTAAAAAGCCAAAAGAACAATGAATTACTATAGTGGAGATGGGGGGGCGATTGACTTTAGTTAGCCTCCGAGTGAGAGACCTAAGCCGTAACTTTCAAACCACTGTGGTTTATATTTTAGGCTTTTGGTGAATTCACTACATTCAAGTTGAAGTGGTTTTAATGAGATTAATTTTTTTGTCTGTATGTCTGTTAATTTTTAATCATCACAGATTTCTGTTAGTTGGATATCAATCAGAACTAAGAAGCGACACCTACTAGATGTTTCATTCTAGTAAGAAACTTCTCAACAATGCACACTCATAACCTCATCACTGATCGAACAAATTATCTTCAGGTTTTATAGAGAGTATTTGATCATCAGCATCATTTGGATGGCAACCCAACTGACATTCATTGATGAAATTCTGACTAATCTAATCAATTTACGATACAACGATACTATCAAACAATGTCTCACTTAGAGAGAGAAATCTTTCAGTTGATCCAACTTCTTTTTCAAATATGTCAATAGATGAAGCTGAAGACTTTTAGTTGTTAACTATTTATTAATGATGGTGGTGGTAGTGGCTGGAGATAATGAATTCCAGGCTTATGAATGCATAATATTGATTTTCATTTATAGACTATTCAATTATTCCACTGAATAGATAAATGAATTCAGAGAGTATATAGAGCTTCATTCATCTAAATGAATGTAATTAAACAATGAATGAAGTGTAAATAATGAACATAAATAATAAATTTACAATAATAGTTTCAATTAGAAACAAAGTAGAATAGAGTAGACGGTCGAGTAGAGTAGAGTAGAGTAGAGTAGAATAGAGTAGGGTGAAGTAGGGTGGAGTGAAATAAGAATAGTACTTAGAATAACATTGAAAATGAAATGAAGAAAGTAGTCTTATTGAAGATGCCTTCTAGCATGTTTTCAACATAATTCTATTTAATCAGACATCTCTTCATTTATATTCATTTACAAGTATGAAAATATATTACATAATCAAAATGAATGACAATTGAATGATCTCATAAAGCTTTATATTCACTTGTTGTTACATGATCACTACCATGAATTGTTGACCAAATATCTATCAACTATCAATGAAGATGGGGTGTTGGTACTACTGAACGTTGTTTAATCAAACTGAATTATATTATTAGCCGATATTGGTTCTGGAATTGACTGAATGAATCGTTTATATTGTTACTGAGAGTCAATATCGTCTAGGAATATAACTTTATCTATTATGTACATAATATACTGTACTGCTTTAGACTTAATATGATCCTGTTGTCAGTGGTGAAATCACAAATTGTATTGTAATAGTGTGTCTTTTATTCCAACTGATTGATTTGGGAATAATACAGTTACGGTCAGTTCCGGTACAAGATCCACTCTCGGTTTAGAACAGAACTTACGTAGTATTCGAAGGCTCTATTATCAACTCAGTCATAAAAGATTAGTTCAGCTGGTTTGACAAAAACTATGTAGCTTTTATTTTACAAAAAGATGATGAATCTGTGAGAATTATGTTTTCTTTCAGCCATTGATATTTCACTCCGTAGAAACAAGTATATCATGAAATATGTCAGTTGGTCAATCACAACGTCGTTGGGGATGTCAGATCCCCAGAATCCACTTAACAAACCTGGTGCTTTTGTGATTTACTCGTGTAAATCTAAATTTCTCGTTTTCTCGCTAAGAAGTTCCTTTTTCCCCTTCAGTTTGTGTTACCCACTTAGTGAGACGCTAAATCTTATTGGTTCGTTGTTTATTTTACTATACTATTTGTGATACTTCCAAGGACGCTCTCTTTTTTGTATATATACGCATGAGATGTGTGGTTGTTATCCGTCTGCCAGGCTGCCTGTGGAATTAAACGCTTCTTGCTGACGTTTGACTTCTACCTCTAGTTAGCTGGGCTGGGGAGCTGTGAAATAGTTTAGCTTACCTATTGTTGTGTCGCTGGTTCTACGTTCGACAGCAAACGTAGAACTTAGTACCTGGGTATATCAGTTCTAGTTACCATGACCCAATTACCAGATAGTGATGAAATTTTTACACTAAATTCCATAGTAGTGGAGGTAGTAACAGAGTTAGTATTAACTGAGAAGATTAGAGATTCATGAAATATGCATAGTACAATGTTTTGAAACTTTATTGATCCATCACTTACAACTTTCTTAGCTCTGATATCTACAATATAACCACGTAATCAAACTTCTAAACTACATGTAAGCCAGAATATTCAGGTACAAAAAGAAATTCAACTGGGAATAAAGTAAACTATAGTACTACTAAGACGATAGAAGAAAAAAGCTATACTCAAATGACCATTTGGAGTAAAAGGTATTGATGAAACTAAGAAATAGAGAAGACTTGGTCATGATACCAGCTGTCAAAGGATATACAACAATAATTATGGATAATGATGAATATATTAAGTGTTATTTGAGTTGAATTGTGGTTGGTAAGCGAAATTCAGGACGAGCATTTGGTCTAATTTGGGACTCATCAGTTAAATGTGCCTGTATTTCAATGTTGATGCTCACACCAGGACTCGAATTCAGCTCGTTTCGTGCCAAGTGGCACCACATTCACTACTAGGCTACTGAGTCTCGACAACTACACTTGTGGAACGTGTATGTATATATAATTAGAATGTATTTGGATATTCGCGTTGATTTGTCATGCACTGAACATACGAGTATATCTAGTTGACGAGTGTCAAACAAGACGAAACGTACTTCCTGGATTCCACTCGCCAGTCATATTCCAACTCAAACAGTAATTGTGAACTACTGTTATATCGAGGTAATCTGTTCATTAGGTACATATGGCAACGGAGATTGATAAATTTCAGTCAATGTCAAATCAACGAGAATATCCAAATTCATTCTAATTTTCACTATATTAAGAAAACTGAGACTGAACTCAAGAATAAGGATGTAAGTCAAGCAATGAAAGCATATCTAATCAGGAAGCTGGATTGCATCACCTCGAGGAACTCCAACTTAAAAAGTATCGAGAGAAATTTCGCTGATATTAAGTCATTTAGTGGATTCACGAAATCATCCTCCTAAATTTTTTACACAATTCTTCGGTAGAATGAAAACCATTCAGATTCACAATGACACATTCATAGTGTCTTTCGATTTCATGGCTCTATTCAATTCATTCGAACCAAAGCTGGCAATTGGCACTATATCCATTCACTTCACCAATGATCCTAATCTTCCAAAATGTACAAAGCCTCAAAGTCGATTCTTGTTAGAACTTGTCGATGTGTACTTCACAGCTTACTTTTAACTCGATAAAAATATAAAGACAAACGAGTGGACCACTCATGGGATCTCTAGTATCTGGATTTATTGCAGATCCAGTGATGGAATTCAATACTACCAATGATCAAACTAGAAATGTGAACCCGCTGTGTAAATGACGTCTCTGTCAACATCAAGACTAACAAATTGAAAGGTATCTCTGGTTTGATTAACAACGTATCTAACGATAAAAAGGATTCAAATAATAAGCTACTATTCTTAAGCGTGTTCATAATCAGAAGAAACACAGGAAAACTCAAAACTTATATGCACAGAAACCAACTTATGTAGACTGGACTCTCAATTACAATAGCAACCATCCAATAAATTCTAAAACGAATTGTGTACAAACTCTGTCGCTCAGGGCTAAAACACACTGCAGTACACCTACCACACAAAGAAATGAAATAAATTACCTGATTGCTGTTTTCAGAAAGGACCCCTATCTAAGGGACTTCATGAAGGAATGTCTCTCAAGATCATCAACAAGCACAAAATCAAACGTGGTGACCAACAAACGTATCATCCTACTGTAGATTAAAGACATATCAGGCATATCAGACTGTTGAAGCCGTTAAGAATGAATGTCGCGCACAAGTCGACAAGTTCTCTACAACCAATTTTATGCGAACTAGTGGACAAGATAACAATAAATATGAACAAGTATGGACATGTGTTTGACTGGGAAAATATGGTGATTTTGGACAGAGGAAACATAAGGAAGACCAGGGAATTTCTAGAAGGTTAGCATTAAGGTTAATCGTCAATCAAAATGAATATACACGGATTGACAGAATAAGTATCAACAATAACTAATTACAAGCTACTAGTGGAGATAGTTTCATAGATCATTTCAATCAAACGTTTGCATCAATGAAGTCGTCGGAAAGCTCTACAATTAAACCATTCAGCTCAGAGAGCCCAGTACAACCGAAATATACTAAAGTTGAATGTTCATTTACAAATGTATTGATGACCATTTAAATACTACTAAAGTATTTTAAGTAGTGGCAGAAAATCTTTTATATAGTCATAAATTACTACCAATTTGAGGATGTGCTTCTGTCATCGTCTAAATGTAAAAAGCTACTAAAAAATGATTTATAGAGAATAAAACCACTGTTGTTGTTGAAGATTCATCATTCCATTTAAGGGTTAGTATCCGACAATATCTAAACATGGATTCTAGAAGTACATTTAGCTTTGGTTAACCTGCCCCACTTGTTTCATAAACTAGATAAACGTCGATTTATTATGGACTGAAATTGATCAGTCTCTGCTGCCATATGTTCATTACTGAGCGAATCACATAGACATAGCGAAAGCTAACAAGTATCGTTTGAGTTGGCTCGTGACTGGTAAGCGGAATCAAGGAGACGCGTTTCATCCTATGCATGACTCGTCAGATGGGTGCAAGTGCATTCCAGTGTTGATGTTCACACGGAGACTCGAACCCAGTTTCTTTTCGCGCCAAACTCCAATTCACTCACCGCTTGGTTACTGGGTCCAGACAACCACACCTGTGCAATATGTTTGGATCAAGTCTAGCGGTGAACGACGTGGCGATTGCAAGGAACGAATTGGGTTCGAGTCCTGGTGTGAACATCGACACTGGAATGGAGGCACATCCATCTGATGAGTTCCAAATAGGGTGAAACACACGGCCTGAACCCGACTTGCCAGTCACAAACCAAATCAAACACTAAACAAACATCTTCCAACTAGTCGATTAAGTATGCTGAAGAGCAGTTAGTACCGTTTTGCAGCAGCAATGTGAAAACGCATAGGGATATATATTTTCAATAAGAGATGTCTTCCAAACATTCCCATTCTAACAGAATCTTTATCGACTGAATAGTCAGAGACCGCTATGCCCAACTACTGCCTGCTTTGATATGTGATGTTTACTAATATAAAGGCAGGATGATAGAAAACTAGGAGGGGGGAGCTTCCAAATAAAGACATGACATTAATCCATCAAGTCACTAAGTGTCAATGTAGATAACTTAGTTTAGAATTAGGAGGAACTTGTATATTCCCGTTGATTTATTACGGACTGAAGCTGGTCAGTCATTGTTGCTATATGTAGACTGACCAGCTTAATTCTATAAGAAATCAACGGGAATATACAAGTTCATCCTGATATATTCCCGTTGTACAAGTGTGACTGTTTGGACTAAGTAGTCTAGTGGTGAACGCGGTGGCATTTAACACGAAACGGACTGAGTTCTAATCCCACGGTGAACATCAACATGTACATTCAGCCAATGAGCCCCAAATAGGATGAAGCGCACGTCCTGAATTCCACTTGCCAGTCACAATTTAACTTAAGTAGTAACTCAGTTTAGAGTCCAACTGACAACTCCAATCAATGAGTGACGACATCGTTTGATGAAACTTAAAGTCACCCACAGAGGTCTAATTGCATTCAGTCTTCATCTGTCACTAGATAATCACAACTATCAAACAGATATCACAGATCCTGATGTAAATCAAGTTTAGGTTCTTTATTCGTTACAATCTCATGGTTGTAAGCAAAATGATTTTATTTGATAAAATAAAATGAATGTTAATGGAACATTAGTTCTAACTAAAATGTTATCTTAATTACAACCTACGTGTTTTCTATCCACCCTACCCTACTGAACTATACTATATTGCTCTGAGCTACTCTGTTCTGTTTTGCCCCGCTCTACTCTACTCTACTCTACTCTACTCTACTCTACTCTACTCAGTGTTTCTATAGCATCGTTTCTCAGATCTCTAATTGTCAATATAATTACATATTTGCACGTATATACACTCGAATGTATCTGAGCCTAGGGTTGACCATCGTAATAAAAAATTTGGCTTTATTGGTTGAAACAATCCTTCCTTTAATTAAAAGTGGTTATGCACAGATAGATATTAAGTCTAGTTGTTTGAATTTATCACAGATTAATATTGGTTGGATACCACTGAAGATTATGGAATAACGGATAGTTGTTTCGCCTCAATATGTCACTTTCTTAGAAGTACGCACTCTCCATTCCACCAAGGAATCCAACCCATGAACTTTTGGTTTCATAGAGGGTGCTAAGCATTTGGACTATTAAGCTATCATGTATAGTCGTAGAATTCCCACTCCCCTCAATTCGTAACACAGTACAACGATCATTTGTTGTTATTAATGATAACTGCCTCACTCCTGACAAGTTTGAACTCCACTAGTCACGACTTCTCACCAGAAATTCAGGATAATCCTGAAGATAATCAGTAGTGATATGATTATTGTAAGTGGACTGAAGTAGTTTTATGAAGATAGGTATTAAATTTTAGTTGACTGAATTTGTCACAGACTGATTTTAGTTGGATACCATTGAAAACCAGGGAACACTGGACCACTGTTTCGTCCTAGTATGAAACTGATCTAGGTGTCATCATGTCAAACATGTCAGTTACAGTGAAGCAGTGAACCTAATGTTCGAGATAGAAGTCATACTGTTGGCAGTATAGAAGTATGATGATAGTATGGTGTCACGCGCAAACAACCAGCATTACAGTGATGCTACTCTTCTACAATGCTCTAAAAATGCACATCACACCTTACTTCAAAGATTGCTATCTCCAGCAATAAAACATTTACAGCTTCAATCATGACGTATATAGAACTACGGATCTATCTGAAGCAGATATTCCTTAGGCTCTGAAGTCACGATCCTAAAGTGTTCAATATAATCAAGTGGGAAGCAGTGATTACACTTACACACATACAGTAGCACTCTAGATTGTAATTGTTTTCTACTGTTCATCATATCCACTCAAGGTTAGTCAATAGTAAGTACACAATCATTGCATAATACTCTTTGTTGATAATCAGTAATCTACTATTCAAGATAATCATTGCCATTAACTGTTCGTGAGTTCGGCTACTTCTACAATAAAAAAAGATTAAAAAAAAAAAACTACCCAACATAAACATCATGTAATTACTTAGAAACAAAATTGGTAAACTATACTATAATACAAAATCATACATAAAAATATAAATGAATTAAGTAGTATGTTGAGATTTTCTATTCATGTTGCATAATCAGTCTATTTCATATATTCACTTACATTAAGTGTATACATGGATTGATATACATAGAATACTTATACTTTTATTTAGAATACTTTAAACTACTCTCCAACTATCAAACTAATCACTCAACCCAGGAAAATATTCACTTCACTTACTATACAAAGTAGGGGGGGGGAAGTGTAGTAGGAAGAGTTAAGTAAGTGTACATAGGGAAGTAACAGGAAGCATTAATTAAATAATTTGTATATGGATTCAATGTAATTATATTGCATGACAACTAAACATTAAGTTTTAGTAGTTTCTACTCAAAATAGTTCCATAACATTTTAAGAGCTATTTGAATTATGTAGATGTTGAATACAAAAAGTAGAATTAACCAAAAGATTATAAAAACTTTGATGAGAAATAATCAAGAAATTAAATGAAACATTGAAAAATTATAACATCATACAACTGTTATTCGAATTATTAAAGTCAGTTAGTCAGTCAACCAACGACAACGTGGAACTTGGTACTTGTGAACATCAGTTCAAGTTATCATGCTTCAATTAGTAGATAGAGATGAAATTGTCAGACCGAATCCAAGAGAAGTGGAGGTAGCAACAGGGTTAGTATTAATGAAGAACATTTGAGATGAGAAATAAGATTCAAGAAAATATAAATCAATAACAAAGAAACTACGATTAATTCACAAGCTTAGAAGTTGGAGGTAGATAAGGAAAACATGCACCTGCAACATTGTGAAGAATTACGAACTATATCACACAAAGTCTCTGACCATTCGTCACGATCATCACGCCGATTCCAACCACATAGTCTGCACCTATTAATATAGCTTACACCAATTGTCAATCATTTCATGAACTAGTGACATGTTTTGCTTTGACCAACCCTACCTTCTTCCCAGTCTACTCCTACACCACATAACATTGGTTGTCGAGGTAGGTGGTGTTTGGGCATTAATATCACATGTCCTAAACACCCAATCTAATCAACATTCACTATTCCATCAATCGATTTACCATATTACTAATACACCTATTGCTTACTCGGTGGTCGCAGAAAACACGAGCAATGCTTCGAAGATATCTGTGATCGAATACTAGGAGTCAACGAATATCCTTTATCTTTAATGGGCATGTTTCACATCCATAAAGTCTAACGGATCGGACTGCTACTCTGTATGTGCATCCTTTGATCGGTAGGCGGATATCAAGCATGCACCACAAGTGGTGCAAACAGGATTTCATCAGACACTACACCGTTAGAACTGAAGAAACTTTTAAGATAAGTAAAGCGGTCAGAATGCTTAACTACTTCGGTCCCTGTCACTAAGTTCGACGCCGATGCATGCCAATCCTAAAGCAACATTTTGCATTTGGATGGGGAGAATTGCATTCAAAACTTACTTGCTAATGTAAAAGTATTATTCCAGAATCCATGAAGCTTGAATTAAACTGTGTTATGTTAATGAATTACATAGAATGAGATAGATACAATGTAGTGTACATCAGCTTAACTCTAAGTTAATCTAATCCTATCTACACTATGCCACTCCTCGCTTTATTCCACCTTTACCTTACACCGCCGAGGTAGGCGGTGGGTGGGCATGCGAAAAATATAATACACCACAGGTGGTGCATGCTGGGAAAAGTCGGATAGTACTTCTAAACGAAAATCGTGATTTTACCAGTCACCAACCCATCAAGAACTATCAAACTGCCAGATGATTGAAGTGGCCAATATACTGAATCACACCTTCTATGATCACTTTGAGGGATGATGCAAACTAGTCCTGAAGTAAGAGTTTTTATTTAGAGAAAGGGGGATAAACATATCCCAAACATATTTGCGTTATTATACAAGACATTCAGTGTTTTATTGAGTAGAACTTGATCACTCTCCTCTATATAGATCAATTCCTGAAAAATTAGCAGAGTGTTACTTAAAATATGAAATCTATGACGAGATTAAATAAGGAAAAATCTAAGGTTCAGCCATGATAAAACACAACTGGAAATTGACAATTCTGATGACAGTCCACTGAATGCTCTGATTCGCTGACTAGTGTTAGAGTTGATGACCTTCATAAGACTTATATACCTACCAACAACGATGAACTTGATATCCTGGTATAGGTGAGCCAACTAGGATATCCATTAAGAGAAAATAGATTAGTTTTTCTCCGTATCCAGATCCCTCACTTACTGAGGAACATCTTAATCACACTTTGACTCTAATATGAATCTGTTACCCTTTAAAGCTACTTCTCCCACGTACAACAGTAGTAACATTTATATCACTCTGTCGTAAAACCTAATTAGTCTGTGCCCTGAGCATCCCCAAGCTCTGAGATTAGTACATTTAGGCACACTGAGGACAATGTTCTCCTTTTAGAGAACGTTGCTACAATACAGTATAGGATATAGCGTACACGATACTTAAACGACCGTGCAAAAAATTTCCTAATCAACCAACTAAAAACTAGCTATTAACCTGAAGGCTGGCACCTATTTGAACGTGAAATCAATACTGTTGACGACCTTTCCTGTTGTTTGAAAGAATACGTGATTCTACCTTAACTAGTGTTTACGATTGTTATGTAGATCCTCTGAATATGACTACGCCAGACAAATAAAGCTAGAAATTTATGAAATAAGGAATGATACTTATATTTTTACATCACTACGGTTACTACAGTAAATCCATGAGAGAAGACTCATATATTCATGGTTCTAAGCTCATCATAAAGTAAATGATATTGTTACTGGTATACTGACATCCAGGCTATCAAGTATGCAGTTCAGCTACTTTAAAGGATATTAGTAAAGTGAATACTGTGCAGTGGTATCAAAAACGATATAATGTAGTGGTTAAAGAATTTGGTTTATTAGCTTACTGAACTAACTGTTGACAAAGCTAACACCTAAACCCTGAGACAATCAATGAATGGAAACATAAAAGACTTTGACACACTAGCATGGTGTTCATCATGTCGTGTTGTTGACGTGTGACAGCATAAACCTCTGCATACATCTGCCAGGTTCTATGTTGTTCCTCAGTCAGTCAGGTACAACGTAGAACTTGGTACATGCGTACATCAGTTCAAGTTGTCATACCCAAATTAGCAGATAGAGATTAAATTCTCGGATCAAATCCAAGAGTAGGGGAGGTAGTAACAGATTTAGTATTATTGGGAAGAAATGGAGACCGGAGATAAGATTTAAGAAAATATAATTCAGTAAAGAGAAAATTATGATAAGTAAAGCAACTTAAAATTCGGAGGAAGACAAGGAATGGATGCACCTGCGTCATTGCCAACGATTTTGAGCCATATAGCACAAGGTCACTAACCATTTGTTACGAGCGTCACGCGGACCCCAACCATGTAGTCTGCACCTATTAACATGGCTCAGCCCAACTGTCTATGACTTCATAGATTGGTGCCATGTCTTGGTTTGGCCGCCCCTAGCTTTCTTCCAGCCTACTTCCACACCAGACAGCATTGCTCGTTGAGGTAGGCGGTGGTCAGGCATACGTAACACATGTCCTAACCACATTAGCTGATGAAGATTTACTACTTCATCAATAGACTTACCGTATCTACCTAGTACTCTATTTCTAACCCACATATTGCTCAATCGGTGGTTCCAGCAAACACGAGCAATGCTTCAAAGACATCTATGATCGAATACCAAGAGCCAACGAATATCCTCTATCCTTAATGGCCATGTTTCACATCCATAAAGTAAGACGGATCGAACTACTGCGCAGTAAACGCGTCCTTTGGTCAGTAGTCGGATGTCTCGCCTACGCCACAGATGACGAAAATTCCCAAAAGCTAATCGGGCCTTATGTATACACGCAGAGATCTCAGCAGACACCAGACCGTCGGGACACATGAGGCTCCCAAGATAGGTGAAGCATTCAACACATTCAACTGCTTCACTCCCTATCACCAACTTCGGTGCCGCATCAAGCCAATCCTGAAGCAACATTTTGCATTTGGGTGGAGAGAATCGTATCCCAAACATCCTTACATTCTTGTTTAAGGTAATTAAAAGATTCTGTATTTTATAAGCATCTTCACCTAAGAGAATTATATCATCTACATATTCTAAGTCAGCAAGTTTATCTCCTGGAAGGAGGTCAAGAGCCTTCACTCCCTAACTTCGGTTCCGAATCAAGCCAATCTTGTAGTAACACTTTGCATGTAGTTCCTGCATACCTACATCAACCATACAACTCTTTCATATTGGTTGTGCTTACTTAATCACCTACAAAAATAGAATAAACGATATAAGAAGTAAGAAAGACTAATGAATGTTTATGTTGTTTTCCTTCTTCGTCTATTTGAATGTATGTTTATGTGGTTATGTAAGACATACTTTTCTCATTTCAATAGTCATTATATTTTTTTTTCAGACACATAATAACTTCATTTATTTTCATATAAGTATATTCAAATGTCTATGTTTATGATTGTTTGTATTGAAAGTATCCTTGAAGTAAATAGGTACTGTTATTAGTAGTAGATTTAGCAGTAGTAATATAAGTAGTATCGTAACTAATTCATCATTTTCTTCTGATCAACAATTGTTTTTTTTCTCTCTCTCTTCATTATTGTTATCAAAGTGTGAGTAAGTGTTCACATGTACAATTCTCATTTGTACATTACGATTATCAGCATATAATTAAGTCTAAGTAGTAGATGATTGTCTTGAATTCTATGTTGATTGTAGTTTGTTTCATTAAGTATTTCATTCATATTTTCATTTAAGCGATTGTTGTTATGATTGTCGATGTTGCAAACTATGCATAATGAGAAATAATTTTTTTCTCATCTTTATCTTACATGTGATTGATAAGTCCATTCTATTTGTTTGTAGGTGTGTATTTGCCTATATCCAGCTGAAGATAAGATTGTTCTTTTCATTGAATTACTTGAAATAAGGCAATAATTACGTTAGTTATCTATATTCACATAGATTCTTTTTATGTGAATGAAATGATCGGTGTATATTTTCTCTGGGTGATAAACTATCGTTTAGTTATGCAGTATATTGAGCTTCATAACATTGAATAGTTCTAATTAACTTCATAGGTTCGAAATGAAAATGACGCTTTAGTATTGATAAGTCTGCTAATTAGACGCTAGATCCGATTCTTATCTGCTTCAGATACCCCCCGCCCTCAAGATAAATATACACTACGACCTGAACACAAGGAAAAGGTGCAAAACACGAGATGAACGCTTCACTCTAAGATAACTTTGCTGCACAGAAAGATGCAGGGAATTGTTGAATTACAAATGACCTTGAGTTTTTGGAGAGTTCGAGAACTCTACTAAGCATAGTAGCGGTATGGCCAAGTATCCAATGTTTCTGCAAAAGTTCTATCCAATGTTTTTCTAAGGGATATTTTGGGACTAACAAATATACAACGCCCAATTATCACATAACAAGAAATTGAGCTGAGAGTATTCAGTGATAAGGATAGTGGGTCTGGTGACCTGGATTAGTCAGTTCAGTGGTTTTACCAGCATAGATTCAGCCTGTCCTTGAAAGAGTTCACCGACGGAACTGATACTACCTCCTCAGGTAGCACGTTCCACTCGATGTAAAAAAGGATACCTACTCTAAGTTTATTCGAACCTTTTTGAGGTGGCCTCTGAGATGATTAGTCCTAGACGGAGCAAAAAGATAAAACATACTAACACCTAAGTCATTATTTAAGTTATGGAATGCCAATATATGGTCACCTCATGTTCTACAACAAGAAAAAAGGAAAAGATCCATGCATTTTACACGCTTATCGTAAGGAGGGTTCCAAAAGGCTTGTTACTAGCTTAGTACCTACTTTTTTAACCCGCTTAAGTGTCTTGATATCCTTAATAAGATAGGGACTTGCTTCTAGGATAAAGTATTCAAAACGAGATCTCACGCACTTAAAATATAAAGTCTGAAACATACCTTCGTCAAAACATTTGGATGCTCTATGGAGTGACAATAATACTTGAAACTCTTTAGGTGCTGATGAGTTGTAGTATACAGTGTTTTTTTATCCATGACTTTATTGATAGTATATATTTTCCCATTAATGAATTCACCATGTAAATCAATGTTTGTTTATCACAACGAAAGCAATGATTCAGAAAACATCAACCTTAAAATGTAGACTGTTGAGAAGTCTCCTGCTCAGATGAATACGTTATCCACAGATTCCTGCTTCTTGATGGTTGTTGACTTGTAAATAATTCTCAGTGGTAAATATTACTTGGTATTAGTAAGTGATGACATGTGCTTTTACAAGGGTGATTGGATTAAGGTTTCTGGTGAGATGCTTAAATGAGGTCAATGTATACGATGGGAGTATACGTAAGACAACATAAAAAGTGTGATTTCAAACTGATAGTGTATATGAACCTCAATATCCTGTAGGAAAGAATGGTATATTAACCTGATATTTTGTAGTTAGGGTTGTTTATACTTCTTTAGGTAGATTCTCCATATCTACCAACCAGGTTTCTATCCTCACACTCTCGATACATAAAGGCAGTAAGTAGGACACCCACTGCCTAGCAGATATATGATAATCGGAATGGATTGACTTAGTGGAATGCAAGTAAAGTGCCCACTACTTCTTGAGCAAATCTTTAATGAGGTTGCGCAGAATTACACTACGAGCTTTATACTTAAATCATCCAGTTAGCTCAAAGTACCTAAAAAATTGCTGAAAACATATGAGCTACGAATCTCCACTAGTTTAACAAAGATCACTTTTAAAAAAGCCACTTAATATCATTGATTGCTGTCCTTTCATCGGAATACGGCAGTATTACAACTCCATCCATATACGATGGAACGAAAAAAGGCGACTGTTATGTTGAAATGATAAATTTTTCAACACGTTTCAAGTGTAGATGAAAATTTTGTACAAATTAAGAAAACGAATAGAACTTGATAATAAGAGAATATTCATTTCACAACATAAAACCAGAGATCCATGTTAAACGTATAACATGATCAACTTTTCGACGAGTTGATTTTATACAACCCAAATGTTGTAGCTCTGCTAATCCTTGTAAGAAGCGACATCTAATAGTAGATAGGAACAGAAATATAAAAATGAAAAGAGGAACGTAAGAAAGAGATTCATGCCAATGAGATGAAATGTGGTAAAGTTAAACTATGATAATGAGAATCAATTCACAGTGGGTTAATGTGTGAAGATTTAGTTATTGAAGTAAGCAGCGAAATTATAACAAGTTCTGTTAGAAGTGTGAGGACGATTGTCACTTAATACTTGCCTATATAATTGATGTATTCGTTTTCATGGAGTAATTGAAAATAATTGGAGCGGACATTCAAAACGATCTGGAGGATTGGCTGCAGAATTCAAGAGATCGATTAAACACAACTTCCTGTAAGTATTAGCTTAACTAATGATACAAATCCATGAAGCAAGTTGAGGTGCATGTGATTATTTAGGACTAACTTTTCTAACCTATCCAATTCGCTATGGGTGGTATTTCTGAAAAATCTAGTTGCCCCAGGTGAAATATATTACTGCTGTCACATGCACCCACAGACCTAGATGTTTCTACTGTTAAACATAATGACCTCTAACCAAACCTCCCGATAATGTCTGACCTAAAGAAAGGTATCCTACAGCAAATTTACATCGATTCAGCTATCGCCATATGTGGGCGCAACTACTACATCAAAGCACAGTATGAGGTAATATATACGTGGCAAAAGGATTTTACCGACCTGGTACGAAATAGTTATTAGGTAGTTTATATTTTAACGTCCTCCTCCCCATTTCAACAACACCCTGTTAAGGTAGGGGATGGAGAGTAGTAAGCTTTCTCCCTAGAAATGCTATCATAAAGCTTCTGTAAGGAAAGTCTTACTTCTACCAAGTGGAGCTGGGATTTTTTTAGAAGAATAAGAGCAAAAGGTGGACATCTGTAATTAAAAACATAGCTGCAGGAATACTACAAATTGGAGCACCACGATTAGCAACTAAAAACGTATATGGGCAACAGAATCATGAGGAAATAAGTGACACGAACCGGATTATGTCACTGACCCATTTTCTTACAGATTAGATCATCAGAGCAAAGGATTAGAAAGTGGCCTCCTAAGATATACTTAAAACAGCAATATATACATATAGGTCTAGTGTTTAACAAAGGGAACTAGGATTTCATATAGTGGAAACATCGTCAAATCACAATTTTATTAAGTTAAATATACACACTACTAGAGTTTAAATCAGTAGCTAAATAATAGCAAATAAATGCTAATGAAAGTCTCCCATTGAGCATATGTATCATAATCAACTGAAGTAGTTGGGAAATGAGTTACATACGTTCAAATAGCTCTATTTATACTTTAACATGTGAAATTCTTTCTGAAATAAAAGCAAGTTAGAATAAGAATAGAGGAGGACAAACTAAAATGTGACACCGATTCGTGAAATTATTCACTGTTGATTAGTACAGACTATTTGATTGAAGAAATCAGGTGATTTTGTGATACTAATTACGGTGGGGAGCATTCAACTTTCAATTTAAAGTTTTAGCTCTAGTATTCCTTCATATAATAAACAAGATATATGGATTTGTCAGAAGGGTATTCTCAAATGACTACAATTCAAATAATCTTACACTATAGCTTAGCCGCCTAACTGAAAAAGCAAAGTATTCAAAACACCATACAGAAATAAACATGTGTATAGATAATAACTATGTAGTTACACGCTTTGAACTTACTGAATCTCCTGAGATGGAGGATTCTGTGAGTCAACCGCCTCTCCTAGTATAGTTGCAAATGCCTTTAGATGAAGAATAAATAAAATACCACAATGGGATGGTAACAGTCATTTCAGTGTGTAAAAAAACAGAGTGTATTGTGGAAAGAACATTAAGCATTTAATAAAAGTTTGCATCTTTATTCTATTTTATTTATTAAGTATAGACTCGTGTATTCGATTAGATTCTACGTGTTCGAGTTAGTGATAGGGTTGGAATACATTATAGGGACGAGAGCTGAGGTCATAAAAGAATTCGGAATATTGATTGAGTTGGATTATGGCTGGCAAGCAGAATCCAGGAGGAGCGTTTTGCCCTATTTGAAACTCGTCATGTCACACTACTTAGCAGTAGGCAGAATAATGTACAAGTAACTTATTCGTGTCTTTGATAAGGCGAAAAAAAAGTTACGAGGACATCTTGTCATACTTCGCAACTTGAGTCTTAAATATTGATGACCATACGATTGCTAACAGCAAAGAAAATCAGTTATCCACATTCCGCTACTTAAAAGTAGTATAAAATGTAAATTAATCATTGTTTAACCGCGGTGGTGTACAGTAAGCACTGGACAAGCAAGTGACTCATAAACTTGATCTATTACTTGCTTTTATCTAATCACAAGATAGTAGTTAAAAGAGAATGCTTGCTTTATCAGAAGAAAGCAGCTAATGACCGATGGAACAAATGTATGAAAAAAGGACTGTTTTAAGTAACCTCCAATAGTGTTTATGAGTTAGGATGGATACCCATCAATTCAGTAACAATGTAGAACTTGGTACGTGTTTACATTAGTTCAAATTACCCAATTAGTAGATAGAGATGAAATTGTCGGACCGAATCCAAGAGTATTAGAAGTAGTAACAGAGTTAGTATTAGTGGAGAGCATTTGAGATCAAAGATAACATTCAAGGAAATGTAAATCAGTAACGAAGAAACTACGATTAATTCACAAGCTTAGAAGTTGGAGGGGATTAGGAAAACATGCACCTGCAACATTGTGAAGGATTACGAACTATATCACACAAAGTCTCTGACCATTCGTCACGATCATCACGCCGATTCCAATCACATAGTCTGCACCTATTAATATAGCTTACACCAATTGTCAATCATTTCATGAACTAGTGACATGTTTTGCTTTGACCAACCCTACCTTCTTTCCAGTCTTCTCCTACACCACATAACATTGGTCGTCGAGATAGGTGGTGTTTGGGCATACATATCACATGTCCTATCCATCTTATCTAATCAACATTCATTAGACCATCAATTGATTTACCATATTTACCTAGTATTCTATTACTAACCCACGTATTGCTTACTCGGTGGTTGCCGAAAACACGAGCGATGCTATGGAGATATCTGTAATCGAATACTAGAAGCCAACGAATATCTTCTATTTTTAATGGGCATGTTTCACTTCCATAAAGTAGAATGGATAGGACACCCATCGATTAGTAAATAAAATGATCATTAAGTACTACAATGTGATGGTTTCAGAGCAAATATTCAAAGGATTCATATGCTCTCCAGTCACCAGTAGATATCATCGTTCTTGGTTGAACTACTTTCTATTATTTAGCATCAGTGTCCACGGACTCCATAATAAGTGATTCCGAGACCCAATACACCAGTTTAAGCATCATTTTCTCGTAAACTAAGCCTAGAACCTTGAGAAAATGAATCCTTCCTTACGGACTTCCTATGACAACAAGAATGACATTTGTAACCATTAACACTGCTTATCTCTTCACAGAACTCTATGTTTAGTATCCTACCTCAATCGCATTCAAGGCATTTCTATAATAACCCTACTAAATTGTAAATATAATTACATCTTCATGTAAGCAACAGAAAAAACTTCGCTTAATCCAATTAGAAAACCTTGAAACCATTAGCTAATCCCTAAGTGGTACGTTAAAAAAAAATTGGAGCGGTTAGCATAAGAGTCCTTATTTGCAGTCTCTATATTATAATGTAAGCGGTGATACTGCCTATTTATCCAAACCAAAGTAGGTGAAGAGGGGTTTTGGACCTGACGTCAAGTGGGGCTGAAAGTTGAATGCCATAGTATCTGAGCCATCATTCCAGTAAATTAGCGAATGTCACATATAGCATACTTTTATTGATCGTGATACAATGGATTGTGTTGTGTAACTGATTCAGTTCTTAATATCCACTTGCTGTGAAGCAATAGTTCAATAGTGAAGAGGTTCAACTTTTAGTATTACAGTCACAGGTCTTCACCCTACTCTACTGAATTCAATTTGAACAACTAGGTATTATGTTTTGAATATGGAGCCAAAGCTACATTTCCCAGTGAACAAGACAAACACACAGCATATTTTATCACATTAGTCCACATAAATGTATGCCCCCTCCGAAATGCCTTGGTATGGCCGATGGTGAGAAGAGTCTAATCCAAGATCGTAAGAAAGCTGAAAGCGTATATTACTTACTCTGGCCATCGTGAAATTGCATCTGACGTTGATTCACTGCCATATAAATAAGACATTTAGGTAAAAACACTTAAGTAGTGGTTCCCTAATAAAACCAACTGCTTTGATCTGAGAGTTGGAGCAATGGTCTCAGTACTTACACAAATATATTCACGAAGAAAATGAATCACTCGCCTTGTTACATAACTACTGAGTACATATTGAACAGTATAGTAAAAAAATACATTTGATGAAATTTGTAGTTTTCAATTATACTTGTATACAATAAAAGAAGGTATTTGATGAATTTAACTTAAACGTACATAAAAACAAATAAACATTGATTATCACTTACCATAAGCCAATCGTAAAGATTCACTATTTTAGATGTTTCAAGCAATAATTTATATAAAATGCATAAGTCGAATAACTTCGACGAGATACTACTTGAATTGGATAGTTTCAAATCAGTTATCTATAAGAAGGGATATGTATAGACATAGGATTATATAACAATGTAGTCACTTTAGTTTATTTCAAAATACGGAGGGGGGAGTCATTATAATTTCTGTAACGAAGAACAAATATGACAGTTCATTGGCTACATTACAATATTCACCTTGGAGTGCTGATCAGTAAAAATACTCGCTTTATCCAACACCAGCCATGATTGATTAGTCTATGGATTGTTGGTCTCAATAATCTTACACGATGCATATTCGAAGCTACGAAACAGAGAGCTTGAGAAAATGGGACCGATTTTAAAACTGAATGTAGATTAAATCACCAAGAATTCACCTCTAGTCGTATTCTAGAACAGCGACATTTACTAACATACAACAATGGTGGTGTTCTTTGATTTCAAAGTGACATCAACTCCGTAGACTGAGAGGTCTTATAGCCAAAAGTCATTAAAATTGCAACTTAGAGTAGTATTCGTCAAGGCTGTCAAGTCTTATTTGATTTTGTTATAGATGATCTCCACAGAAATTACACTTTGTTCAGCTAACTTAAGAAAAATTGATCTCCTATATGAAGATCCATTTGTCGACTGAGAAAATGCAGATGATATAGTCCTATTTGGTGAAGATGCATGCAGTCTCCAGAATATTATCATCATTAGCAGCAGCAGCAACGTAGAACCGGGCACAAACGTCGTAGGTTCAAGTTGCCATACCACAATAGCACTACGAGAATATTGAGGTAACATATAGACAGAATACAAGAGGGAAGAGTAAAGTAAGGATGTCTAGAAAATAACAATAGAATTCAAGATTTAGATGAGGTTAAAGAGTGAATACACTTGCGCCACTGTGACCGATTCTGAGCCATATCGATTAGTGTCTCCAGACACTTATTGCAATCATCACGCGGACCCCTACCAGGTAGTTTACATCTACCTACATGGCTTAGACCAGTAGTCAAGGGCTTCATGGACTGATGCCATGTTTTGGTTTGGCCGCCCCTAACATTCTTCCATCCTACTTCTGCCCTAGCTAACATCGCACGACGGGGTAGACGGTGGTCGGGCATGCGCAACACATGTCCCAGCCATCTCGGTCGATGAAGGTTAGTGACCTATTCGACTGATTTACCGTGTTTCCCAAAAACATTTATCTAACCTCAATATTACTTATTCGGCTATTCCATGATATACGAGCGATGTTACGAAGATTCATATGGTCAAATATCTGGTGTTGATGCATATCTTGAGTTTTCATGGCCCACATTTCGCAGCCATATGTTAAAATGGCGCGGATTGCTGCGCAGTACACCCGGCCTTTCGTTGAGACACGGATATCTCGTCTGCGCCACAAGTGCCGTAGATTGGCAAATGCCAATCGGGCTTTCTGGATCCGCGCTGAGATTTCATCAGACACCGACCCACCAGGGGTAATGAGACTTCCGAGATAAGTGAAGCGATCAACGCATTCAATTACTTCACTCCCTATAAATAATTTGGGGGAAGAAGCAGACCAGTCCTAGAGTAACATTTTGCATTTTGGAGGGGAGAAGCGCATCCCAAATATGCCTGCATTGTTACTCAATGTGTTCAAGAGACCTTGAATGCTGTGTGCATCTTCACCAAATATGACTATATCATCTGCATATTCTAAGTCGATAAGAGAGCCTCCTGGAAGGAGACTAATCCCAGAGGACTTAAAAGAAGTGAGAGAGATTTCTAACAGTACGTCTATGATGAAATTAAATAAAAATGGGGATAAGGGGCAACCCTGACGGACTCCACTTGAGGATGAAGTTTCTCGTGACAATTCGCCATATGCTCTGACTCGACCAGTGGTGACCGAGTAGAGAGCCTTTATAAGGTTAATGTACTTTTGAGGTACGCCTTTTAATGACAAACATTGCCACAAGACTTCACGGTCAACAGAGTCGAACGCTGCTTTTAAGTCAAGAAATACAACTATAGTTGGGCGTTGGTACATATGTCTGAGTTCGAGGACCTGGCGCAGGGTGAATATGTGATCAATGCAGCCCCGGCCAGGTCTGAAACCAGCCTGGTTTTCCCGAGTCTGTTGTTCCCTAGTGTTGGTTAAACGTCGGATGATTATAGTGGCTAATATCTTAGATACTATATTAGTCAAACTGATTCCTCTGTGGTTATCACAAGAGGATTTCTGTCCCTTTTTGTAGACTGGAACAATCAGCGATCGAGACCAGTCAGAAGGGATGGAGTTTAGTTCCCAGACTTTGGCTAATATATCAGTCAACCTGCACGTTAAAACTATACCACCATCCTTGAAGATATCGGTAGACAACATATCAGGCCCTGCTGCTTTCCCACGTTTCAATTTACTTATGACGTTTTCAACTTCACTGAGAGTTGGGGGACCTGTGTCAGTTTTTCATTCGGGTAGCTTGGAGATTGTGGGCAAGCTAAGAGTGGCTGGGGGCCAGTTGAACTGTTCCTGAAAGTGTTCTGCCCATCGTTCTAATCTTCTAGATTGAGAGTAAATCATCATCATATATGCGTAACAACACAAATATGTTTGGGAGGAGCCACCCTCACTACCGTCAAATAAAAAAAATTTTACTTAAGGACTGGTCTGCATCATCGCCTAGAATGATTATAGGGAGTGAAGTTGTTGAGTGCATTGATCACTTCACTTATATGGCCAGTTTGATTAGCTAGCCCCGATGGGTTGTGACTGGTAAAATCTCGATGTCTGTGAAAGTAGAAGATATGAGTGATATGCAGGTCGCTGACCATAAATGCATTAAAAATACCCCTGGTCCATCATGGAACAATCGAGTAAGCAATACTGAGGTTAGGCACTGAGTACTAAGTCAACATGGTAAATAGGTTGATTAGGTTGTGGATCTTCATCGAATAAAGCAGTTGGGACATGTATTTCATACGCTACAGCTTACTTGATGATGATGTTGGTTGGAGTAGGAGCAGGTTTAAAGAAAGCCATGAACGACTAGATCATGGAGTATTTGACTGATGATTTGAGTCATGCTGGAATATGTCCCTACATATTCTCACAATTCTCACAATTAACATAACCGATATTTGGCTCAGAATGGATCAAAAAACTGAGGTGTATTCATTATTATTAAACCTAAGATCTTGATGGAACTAATACTACTTTCTCAGACCCCCCTTTTTTCAAATACAAAGGATCAGGTCAATTAATTTACTGCCTTATCAACTGATGTTCCATATTTACCTAATACTTTGAATTTAATTTAAATATTGTTAACTCAGTAGTCCCAGCATACACTTGTAATAGTAATGCATCGGATACCTATGACTAAATACTAGCAACCTCAAAAACTCCACCACTACTTTTAGAAGATCATGTTCCACAGGCATAAATTAAACTTGAGTGAAATACAGCGATATATACTTTTTCTTTTGTTGTCAGATGGACATCTCACCTAAGCAAGTTTTTTGAATTGGTGTCGAGGCATACATCAAACAACGACAGCTGATAAGACACTCAAGTACTCGATGTTCAACGACTAGGATCCCAAGTTCAAAATCCAACTCCCTCTATCTACACTTCAGGATTAATATAGTTGACAAACAGATTGGGTACACTCATTTACATTTCGAAAAACAATAAATTGCATTAGTTACACATTACAAAAACAGCAAGTGAACAAACGAACTTGTAAATAAACTCCGGGATTCACAAGTGCTTGATGTAAACACCGTTGAAATGGTGGATTTAATCGACGTCGTATAGACAATGCTAGTTGTGAATGAATTGAAGAATCTTCATGACTTGATGATAATGAATAATTATTTCCACTTTCTATGGAAGAAGGACCATAGAATACTTCATGTAGTGGTAGCTGATTCAACGGTGGAATGATTTCACTTAACTTAGTTTGTATCCACTGTAAAAATTCTTTACGTGTTATCTCCCATGGTGTATTATGAATACTTGTTGTTAATGCAGACATTGAACGATTAGGTGAAGAAGTTGCATATTCTTGAAGATGCTTTTAAATACAAATGCAAATATAAAATTAATAATAACTATTATTAACATTTACAAGAACATAGATACCCATAGAAGTTGATACGTACTAGCACACATATTCTTTGAATCGACTTGGATCCCCTGTGTTTGAAGTATTCCTTTCATTGGAAACTTCATAATCGAAGGCATTAATTCATTGCCATAACTGCATATATTACAGTAGAATGCTTGAAGTAAAAACTCCTTGTTGCGATTATGTGAATTTCGCCTGTGAATTTGCTTGAAAAAGACACCAAACTACCTTACACAAGTTGTTACACAAGGAGAATACGGCCTCCCTCACAGAATGATGCTACTATGCTCACGTGTTCATTTTCTGTAATGAATACCATACTTAAAGTGGATTTACAGCGTCTACACTAAGTTGGTGCATATGAGAAGTCCATCTACAAAAACTGAGAAACCTTGATTCATGTAGAAACGAATAGGGCATAAACTTATTTTGGTCAAAATCTACCATAATACTGCATCACTTGCCTAGTTGATTACGTATTTTGGTGAAAAGCTTTGGAAGTAAAGGCTCCTACCACTAACACATAGATTGTATCGCAGTTCACCCATATTACTTCAGTTACCCCATTTCGTAAAAATGGGCTTAATAACATACGAGACCGTAGTATCACAAACGGTTCTTTAACCCAGCACACCCCAGGAATTTAGAAGACAGTGTTACTGCAAACTGCAATCGACGATGATACAATGAGGAAACATTTAGGTATTTACATAAAAAACATGGCATCAATCCATGAAATCACTGACTACTGGTTTGAGTCGTGTCGGTAGATGCAAACTGCCTGGTTGGGGACTGCGTGAATACCGTAATTAGTGGCTGGAAACGTTGGGTGACATCGCTTAAAATCAGACACAATGGTGCAGGTATATCCCAGGTATATACCCATTGTCCTCCCTTAAATCGTGAGTTTAAACTATTTCATAACTTTCTTTCCACGCTCTGTATTTTTTCTTCCTGGACAATATTCTATATGTTAACTCGTCTTTGTTTTTATTATTAATATTATCATTGAAGTAATCTCTACTTCTACTAATGTGATGTTAATCTTGCGGAGCCTTAGAGGTATGGTAACTTGGACCAATGCACACGTGTCAGGTTCTATGGTGATCATGCAAACATACATACATTTACAGGAAACAAGTTGTTCTTGAGAATCATCACTGTATGGGTGCCGTGATGAAGTCGAGTTTAGAGATTCTAGTAATGTATTTCATTTAGGTCAAAGTAATTTTGTGGAGATTTGCTTCAACTTGTTAATTTTAGTCATCGCAGATTGATCTCGATTAGATACCGATGAAAACTGGGAAGTATTAGGTTTTTTCATTTTCGTATAAGACTTGCTAGTGGTGCGTACCATGAGACCTCACCAGTGGTCGAATTCAGGACCTACATGTATTGCAGAGAATGCTTCAGCTTAACTGTAATAATCAACTTATTAGTGGCCTACTTCAAGATGTAGGTGAAGTTCTCGTGACAAATACAAACAACAAATATTTCATTTCCTAACAGAAGTTCATTAAGTACGCGGAAATACATTACCGACATTAAGTGGTCTGAAAGTAAACAGAAGAAAGCTCTGTATAACTTAAATCATTATGTTAGTCAGAGCTCTCAAGGAAGATGTGCCTACAATCTACAAAGAATTGATACTGTTTGAGTAATTCGAAGTCGATAAGTAGCGTAATCACTAATTTAAATTTAGTGCAGTTAAGACGTTCAACTTTCATACGTAGTGACAGATTCGAATGACGCTCCACCCACTTCGATCTGAGCAGGAAGTATCAATAGTGTGGTTTAAAGCTGAATAATTGGTATATATTACCAATATGTATTGAACAGTGCTATATCTTCATTGCCTTTCTTTCACACTTTACCTAAATGTGGTGTCAGCAACAATAATGCCCAATAGTGAAACCTCAATTACGGGATCAAATCAATAAAAACTAGTATCTAAACACCTACTTAAATAAGTGGATTGCTGATAATGAAAATTGAATGCATTGCTAATAATAATAACAATAGATGACGCTCGCACAATACATACTGAACTAATAAAAACTATATATGTAATTATTGGATGCTAACTTAATGGTCAAAAACAGTTAATTGATAGTTATGACGACTGACAGTTTTGAATCCGATCTCCTAGTTGGATCATGAATGCATAATGCCAAGATGTTACATAATAGGACGAAACATCACCTCAGTACTTCCTGGTTTCTAATAGCTATCTAACTAGGTTCAGGCTATAATCATATGAGCCTTCTGTAACACAGAAATAATAGAACTAGTTACCTGACGTAAATTACGTAAACTTATCTTCCGTTTTGTATTAAATTCAATAGGTTTGATGGGTGTATTATCATTATTGACAGGAGTTGTAGTTGTCGAAGACATTTCATTATCTGTTGATTGTTGTTGTAATTGTTTATTTATGGGTTCTAATAAGATAAATAATAAAATAAAACGATATTGGTTTAATTGAATATCAAATTTACTTATCATAACGCTGAATTCACCGAAATGAACGCATTCGAGTTCAATAAAAGCAAAAAGGACTGTCTTGAGTTCTTAATGATGTATTCTTTCGTTGTCATTACGCAATGTTTTAGAATTATTGTATATCTTACGGCGAATCAATTCTTTCTCTGAGAATCATATTCTCTATGTTATTACTATTTTGGTATTCATCATGTTGTGCTGATGATGGAGTGTGACAACTTGAACCGACATAAAAATATGTGCTAGGTTTCACGTTGTATATAAGTATTCACTGACTATCATAGCAGTGTATCTCCTGACGTCACTTAACTGCCTTGTAAATTAAACGCCTAAGTTAAAGGCTCTAGAGATAGGTCACCTAAGAGTCCAGGCAGTAGGTCAGAGAATGAAAGAAATGTTTTCTCCACTCCACCTTACTATCTGTCACTCACCAACAAAAACATTTTATCCACATACTTTTTAAGTGACATATACACACCTACCTTGACAAGCCACAGAGAGTTTTGTATGCCAAGATAGAGTGGCATCAGTTAAATCATTCAAACATCTTCTACCTTCCGTTACAACGGATGATGACCATAGAGAAGTAGAATCTTTTGATCGGATTAATGAAAGAGATTCTTGATGAAGAAATTCATAAGCATTTTGTACAGCAGTCAATAAATGTTCTTTGGATACTCCACTAGACGGATGAAAAAAACGAGAGGAGAAACGAACAAATACTAAGAGGTAAATTGTGGAGCAAGACAAAATGAAAAACATTGTTTTAACTGGAAACGGACATTACCGTACAACGGCGATAATCCGTTGCCTGTATTCATCAGGAATCGATTTCAGTCGGATGCAATCGAAAATCCAGGTAGTACTGGACATTTCTGTCCCTCTAGTATGGTACTCCTCGGTAGCAGTGCGTACTTACAACCCTACCAAGCATCGGACACAAAAGCTTCAGATCCTAAGGCGAACGCTTAACTATCAGCACAACTGGACAGTCGGCTTGTCAACGTCTAATGGTAGGATGCCAACTGTTTCAAAATCCCCCAAAATACAATCGTCCATTAAATCAAACGAAAGGCGTTGTATTAATTTTTTTGTAAGATTGATTTGTAGACTTTCATCAGTTAATTCAATTTCAAAAGTGATATTTATGAACGTTGTTTGCTAGTCTCGTCTTGTATTTCGCTCCATAATATAATTTTCCTACGAGTCTAGTCTTTTGGAGTAGCTGTGGGTTCGGAAGGAATAAATCGTGGTTTCCAATTTAAGTACAAGTATCGGAGAAAACGACTCGTACTAACCGTACAGACTATCGAGGAAATCAGGCATAGAACCTGGTTACGATAGACAATTTAGCTGTATAGTATCGCGGACCGTACAAATCAATAAGGACCAACGCGTCTGTCTCATCTGAAAGAAAACATAACAGATATAACCCGATGTTGATCTGATGCCATTGGAAATAAATGTCTGTCTAAACTTCACCAGTCAAGACTCTTCATTACAACTTGGAGAGAGTTTTGAAGTAAGCTGATCATTATAGTTAGGTTGAAATGGCTTTGTAGAGATTAGTTTAGAATTTCTTGTTTGTAATCGTTACAAATCTACTTCATTTGGGTACCACTGGAAACCAGCTATTTCGGAATAGCACAGGATTGTTCACGCCATATAATAAATTGATTGAAGTGATGGAAATCTTTTCGCTGGACTATAGCTAGCCGACTAGCCAGTGGTGCTAGTGGTTAAGTGTCTGATTAGAGATATGAAAGTTATGTGTTCGATTTGTGATATCGACGTAGGTGTACATTGTCACCGACGTGATATATGCCAGAACGAAACAGTTGTCCAGTGCTTCCTAATTTTCAGTGACACATACAAGAGATCAGTCTGTGATGCCGTTGTTGAAACCAGTGGTTGGAAATCAATGTTATAGCTTATAATCGGTCGACATATAGCGGATTATGATAATGATTAACTCCCAAAATTATCGCAATAAGAATGGTGTATTAAAAGATTATCTTAATGAAATACCCACCTTAGAAGATTGATTGTCATATTGAATTCTTCCGCATTGACTAGACCATTTTTCAACCATAAACGATATAAATCTCCAATCTGTAGTTAATTTACAATTTAGTTTCATGTATAACAACATATGAACATAAGATTGAACTAAGAAAACAACATTATCAATGTGTTGAAAGGATTCAATCCTTGCTCAAGTGAACAGATTGACCATCTCATTCTTATCACTAAACTCGTGTATTAGAGATAGATTTGTGTACTTATTTTTCAGTTACACTCAAAATGTTACAATGATATAACCCGATAGGTCAAACTTAAGTTACTGGATTGAGGCTCCAATCTGATACCTAGTGACTGAAAATCGAACACTTCACTGTTATACCAATTAATCAAGCCTGATATACAGACTTTATACACATAACGCGAATCTCTTTATTACTGTCTTGTTGAATTGTGAGTTAGGGTCAGCTGACAAGAAACTCTGCCTGACTTAGATTTCGTGATAGTTGGCCCTCCTCACTAAGACGTATCTGAAGTCTTGGAGGAACCGATACTCTCTGGACGATGCGATCGTGGGTTACTTATTTTCACAGCTTGAAACCGTTACCAATGAGCTGAACAGTAAAGTCTTGATTCAGTGGAGTGAGAAATCAATAAAACTGATATTGTTCAGTTGTTTACGACAAGAAAACTTACTCTTCTGGCTAATGGTCTCCCTGATACTAGTTTATTCAGCGTTTAACATATTAATCAGATCTCGGTCGCATGGTATTATTCATTACATTCATTTATCAATTAACATTCACCTAGACAAAATCCGAAAATCACTTATAGACCAAATCTAAAGCATATTTAACAGTATTCAAGATCATAGCGATATAGATTGTGCGTGTATATGTGTAAATGCTTAGTTGCCTACACTGTAGAAGGATACTACTTCTTTAGCGATACGAAAAAGAAACTGAAGAAGTAGTGATCTTATCGACCTGAAAGAGCGGAGAACAAGCGACAACCGAGGGTGATTATGCGCAGCCCTTTTGTGAGTAGTTTAGAGTGTGTTTAACTCCGCCTGGAGCCCCCACAGGGTTTCTGCCGGTCCCAAGCCCGGATAAAGGAGGAGGGTTGGGCATGGGGTTAGCAACCCCATCCCGTAAAACAACTACCATGCTAAAAAACAGCTTACGAATAAAAATCTTTATAACCATTCTAACTCTGCCCTGGAAGTTGGAAGGACTAATATGACGCTTCATGGTGAAAGCCGAGCTCCTTCGGAAGCCATGAGGCCGATGCCTCCCCTTCTGACAACCGGAGCAACACTTAATATACTTGACCGACCTCAAACAGCTGTCCCCTGGGCACTGCGGTCTCACTCTCAGGTCATCACGACCTACCCTAATCCTCTTTCTCTTTCAGGTTCCTCAAGAATGACCCTTCCACGGTGTGGGCAACCGGGAAGTGATAACCACCCTCATACCGCTAATAGCACTCGAGTTCACCTTGTTCATGATCAAACTCGTTCTCCATCTCTGGTCTCTTCTTATAACACTTCTCCTACAGTTTCTATGCGCGCCACTTTTACTGGTTACCCGAGTTCCCAAATTATCATACCAGGTCTCCTGAAGCCACGCTCTAAACTTCATGTTGGAGCTTTTAATGTGCGTACGCTGTGTCAAATCGGTCAACAGGCTGCCTTAGCTAAAACATTAGAATCTCTTGCAATTGCTGTATGCTGTGTCTCCGAAACACGCATACAGGATCCCAGCATGGTCATCCGTTTGACCTCACCTAGTCAATGCAATGGAACTGCACACTTCACTCTTCGTTTATCTGGAGACCCTACAGCTAGCTCACGTGGCCTTGCTGGTGTAGGTATAGCACTAAGCTTACGAGCAGAACAGGCTCTTCTCGAGTGGATTCCTGTAGACAGTCGTCTATGTGCTGTCCGTCTAAATGGCACAGTACGAACTCGGAAAGATAGGGACACACGCCGATGCCTTTTTGTCGTCTCTGCTTATGCCCCCACTGATTACAGCACAGATGAAGTGAAAGACGACTTCTATATGAAGTTCTGTAGCCTCCTTCAGAAAGCTAAGCACTCAGACATAGTAATTATTGCAGGAGATTTTAATGCCCAAGTAGGTAGACTAAGTCATGCTGAAAAGCACCTAGGTGGGTTACTCGGCATCCCAGCCCAGAGAACAGACAACGGAGATCGTCTGTTGCAGTTATGTTCAGACTACCGTTTATTCTTAGCTAGCACAAACTTTAAGCATAAGGCGAGACACTGTTTAACCTGGCGACCTCCAACATCTACGCAACGATGGACACAAATTGATCACATCGGCATCAGCTACCGTTGGAGAGGTTGTATAGAGGACTGCCGCTCTTTCTGGGGCACTTGCCTAGACTCTGACCATGCCCTAGTGAGAGCACGTATCTCTATGCGTTTTACTGGTCGCAGAAAGGTTACATCGGGCAATCCCTTTAGATATCACTTTGAAAGTGAGAAGGCGAAGATTGCATTTAGGAATGGTTTGGCTAAGCATTTAGTCGCCCATGACCAACAGGTTTCCCCCGAAGTAGCTTGAAATGATTTTAAAGCAGGTGTATACGCAGCAGCGCTATCAGCATCTAACCCCAATCCAATGGTTATGAAAGACCATTGGATCTCTAGTACTTCTAGGGAACTGATGGAGGCTCGAAAACTCATTCCAGCAGGCTCGGAGTATGATGAAGAGCGACGACAACTGAAACGTAGACTGACAAAGAGTCTGCGTATGGATCGTGAACAGTGGTGGGCAACAAAAGCAAAAGCGATAGAAGCATCAGCAGCGGCAGGCAATAGTAGACAGCTGTTCCGACTTATTAAGGACACCCGGTATCAAAAAATCGGCAGTTAGTGAAATCATCTCCGAAAAAGATGGGTCGTTGATCTACTCTCAATCTAGAAGATTAGAACGATGGGCAGAACACTTTCAGGAACAGTTCAACTGGCCCCCAGCCACGCTTAGCTTACCCACAATCTCCAAACTACCCGAATGGAAAACTGACACAGGTCCCCCAACTCTCAGTGAAGTTGAAAACGTCATAAGTAAATTGAAACGTGGGAAAGCAGCAGGGCCTGATATGTTGTCTACCGATATCTTCAAGGATGGTGGTATAGTTTTAACGTGCAGGTTGACTGATGTATTAGCCAAAGTCTGGGAACTAAACTCCATCCCATCTGACTGGTCTCGATCGCTGATTGTTCCAGTCTACAAAAAGGGACAGAAATCCTCTTGTGATAACCACAGAGGAATCAGTTTGACTAATATAGTATCTAAGATATTAGCCTCTATAATCATCCGACGTTTAACCAACACTAGGGAACAACAGACTCGGGAAAACCAGGCTGGTTTCAGACCTGGCCGGGGCTGCATTGATCACATATTCACCCTGCGCCAGGTCCTCGAACTCAGACACATGTACCAACGCCCAACTATAGTTGTATTTCTTGACTTAAAAGCAGCGTTCGACTCTGTTGACCGTGAAGTCTTGTGGCAATGTTTGTCATTAAAAGGCGTACCTCAAAAGTACATTAACCTTATAAAGGTCCTCTACTCGGTCACCACTGGTCGAGTCAGAGCATATGGCGAATTGTCACGAGAAACTTCATCCTCAAGTGGAGTCCGTCAGGGTTGCCCCTTATCCCCATTTTTATTTAATTTCATCATAGACGTACTGTTAGAAATCTCTCTCACTTCTTTTAAGTCCTCTGGGATTAGTCTCCTTCCAGGAGGCTCTCTTATCGACTTAGAATATGCAGATGATATAGTCATATTTGGTGAAGATGCACACAGCATTCAAGGTCTCTTGAACACATTGAGTAACAATGCAGGCATATTTGGGATGCGCTTCTCCCCTCCAAAATGCAAAATGTTACTCCAGGACTGGTCTGCTTCTTCCCCCAAATTATTTATAGGGAGTGAAGTAATTGAATGCGTTGATCGCTTCACTTATCTCGGAAGTCTCATTACCCCTGGTGGGTCGGTGTCTGATGAAATCTCAGCGCGGATCCAGAAAGCCCGATTGGCATTTGCCAATCTACGGCACTTGTGGCGCAGACGAGATATCCGTGTCTCAACGAAAGGCCGGGTGTACTGCGCAGCAATCCGCGCCATCTTAACATATGGCTGCGAGACGTGGGCCATGAAAACTCAAGATATGCGTCGTCTCCAGATATTTGACCATAGGAATCTTCGTAACATCGCTCGTATACCATGGTATAACCGGACTAGTAATAGTGAGGTTAGACGAAAGGTTCTTGGGAAACACGGTAAATCAGTTGAAGAGGTCATTAACCTTCATCGACTGAGATGGCTAGGACATGTATTGCGCATGCCCGACCACCGTCTACCCCGTCGCGCCATGTTAGCTAGGGCCGAAATAGGATGGAAGAAGGTTAGGGGCGGCCAAACTAAAACATGGCATCAGTCCATGAAGTCCTTGACTACTGGTCTAAGCCATGTAGGTAGATGTAGACTACCTGGTTGGGGTCCGCGTGATGATCGCAACAAATGGCTGGAGACACTAGGTGATATGGCTCAGAACCGGTCACAGTGGCGCAAGTGTATTCACTCTTTAACCTCATCTAGATCTTAAATTCTATTGTTATTTTCTGGACATCTTTACTTACTCTTCTCTCTTGTATTCTGTCTATATGTTACCTCAATACTCTCGTAGTGCTATTGTGGTATGGCAACTTGAACCTACAGGCGTTTGTGCCCGGTTCTACGTTGCTAATGATGATGATGATGATGATAGTGTGTTTACTATTTAATTTGCAGACCTTACAGAGACGGAAATCCCTGAGTTTAGGGAACGTATGATGCTTTTAGTGGTTAGGATATGTATAAGGCATGTCTGACTACCATTCACCCGACCTGCATCATTATGATAGACAAGCCCAACCACTATGTTAAGGCGGAAAAAACGGTTGGGTGATATACAACAGTTACTAATATGTACAGTTTAAATAAAGCCCAAAAGAATATGTTAATACTTCAACTTACATTTTTTCCCAAAGGTCGAACTGATAACGGGGTCATGATAATCAATAACCAATTCAATACAGGTGGAATTAAATACTGTAACTTTAGATGATTTCCCAAATATTCCATAATCTTATCGATAAGTCTACTACTAGCAGATGATGATCTATGTGTTATTCGATGTGTAGTTGGTGGAGATGAAATATTAGTAACATCAGGAGGAGAAATATCAGTCAGAGCTGAAGCTTTCACACTATCCAAAATATGATTTCCCAATGAAGGGTAATCTAAGGAGACGATTCGAGCTAAATCACTAGGGTTTAATGATATCAGATATTTGTGCGCGAATTCCAGTGATTGTAACAATTCTGGATGTGGTGTTTTCAAATAATGTTCTAACATACAAAACTGTAAAGAGAAGGTGAAATACAGATTAATAAATAAATAAAATGAATAGGATTTTAGCACAGAATGTTGGGAAATGATCATTTTTTTAGAATGATCTTATTCTTAACAACTCCGCCTGTAGCCCCTAGGGTTGCTGCCGGTCCCAAGCCCGGATAAAGGAGGAGGGTTGGGCATGGGGCTAGCAACCCCATCCCGTAAAACAGCAAATGTGCTAAAAAAACGCTAACCAGTAAAAACCTTTATAACCATTTTCACTCTGCCCTGGGAGTTGGAAGGTATGTTATGACGCCTCATGGTGAAAGCCGAGTTTCTTCGGAAGCCACGAGGCCGATGTCTCTTCTGACAACCAGAGCAACCATTAGTATAGGTACGTGGAATGTCCGCACGCTGTGGGAAACAGGGAGGACCATGCAAATAGCTGAAGAAATGAAAAGATACAACCTGAAGATACTTGGAATAAGCGAAACGCATTGGGTGCAAGCTGGACAGCAACGGTTATCCTCGGGAAATGTGCTTTTATACTCCGGCCACGAAGAAGAAAACGCCCCACACACACAAGGAGTAGCATTGGTGTTATCCCAAGATGCATGGAAGTCTCTTATAAGATGGGAACCTCATGGACCTAGGATCATCACAGCATCCTTCAAGACGAAGAAGGAAGGGATTGCAATGAATGTCATCCAGTGCTACGCACCCACCAACGACAGCCACGAAGACGACAAAGACCAGTTCTATGCGAGGCTGCAGTCAATCATCGAGAAATGTTCAGCCAAGGACCTGACTATTCTAATGGGCGACTTCAACGCCAAGGTCGGAGTGGATAACACCGGGTATGAAGACATCATGGGACAACATGGAGTGGGAGAAAGGAATGATAACGGTGAGAGGTTCGTGAACTTATGTGCCTTCAACAAAATGATTATAGGTGGCACCATTTTCTCTCACAAACGTATACACAAAATTACATGGATTTCACCGGACCACATCACGGAGAACCAAATCGACCACATCTGCATCAATAAGAGGTTTAGAAGGACCATGGAAGACGTAAGAGCAAGGAGAGGAGCCGACATAGCTTCAGATCACCATTTGGTGGTAACTAAAATGAAACTGAAGCTGAGGAAGCACTGGACAACTGGAGCAGCAGTATTACACAAGTTTAATACAGCCCTTCTCCGAGATACTAACAAACGCAACGAATTCAAATTAATTCTCAGCAACAAGTTTCAGGCATTTCATAATCTAGTAGAAAAAGGTGGAACTAATATGGAAGACAACTGGAAAGAGATTAAGGGAACAATAACCTCAACATGTCAGGAGGTTTTGGGTCTCAAGAAACAACACCAAAAAGAGTGGATTTCTGTTAGAACTCTGGACAAGATCCAAGAAAGGAGGAACAGAAAGACAGCGATCAATAACAGTCGGACAAGAGCAGAGAAAGCCAAGGCACAGGCCGAATACACCGAAGTCAACAAGCAAGTGAAGAGGAGCATCAGGTTGGATAAACGGAAGTTTGTTGAGGACCTAGCAATGACAGCGGAAAAAGCTGCAAGAGAAGGAAATATGAGGTTCTTATATGATACAACGAAGAAGTTAGCTGGGAAATTCAACAAGCCAGAACGGCCAATCAAGAACAAGGCTGGCAAACCAATCACTGAAGTGCATGAACAACGGAACAGGTGGGTAGAGCACTTCCAAGAACTCTTGAATAGACCAGCCCCACTGAACCCACCAGTCATCGAAGCAGCAGCCACGGATCTCCCTATAAGCACAGACCCACCAACAGTCGAAGAAATCAAAATGGCCATCAGACAGCTCAAGAGTGGCAAGTCAGCAGGACCAGACAACATACCAGCAGAGGCACTGAAGACAGATATAGAAGCAACTTCAAAGATACTCCACATTCTCTTCAGGAAGATTTGGGAGGAAGAACAAGTTCCAGCAGACTGGAAAGAAGGGTACCTCATCAAGATACCAAAGAAAGGCGATCTCAGCAATTGTGAGAACTACAGAGGCATTACTCTACTTTCAGTACCAGGAAAGGTCTTCAACAGAGTGTTATTGAACAGATTAAAGGGCCCAGTCGACGGCCAACTCCGAGATCAACAGGCTGGATTCCGTAAAGATCGATCATGTACCGATCAAATCGCCACTCTACGGTTCATTGTTGAACAATCAATTGAATGGAATTCACCACTTTACATCAACTTCATCGACTATGAAAAGGCATTCGACAGCGTGGATAGGAGAATATTATGGAGCCTTCTACGACATTACGGCGTACCCGAGAAGATAGTCAACATCATACGAAATTCTTACGACGGACTACATTGTAAAATCGTGCATGGAGGTCAGCTCACAGATTCATTCGAAGTGAAGACCGGTGTTAGACAAGGCTGCTTACTCTCGCCCTTCCACTTCCTACTGGTCATCGACTGGATCATGAAGACTGCAACATCTGAAGGCACTCTCGGAATACAATGGACAACATCGACGAAACTAGATGACTTGGACTTTGCAGATGACCTAGCTCTTCTTTCTCACACACATCATCAAATGCAGAAGAAGACCAACAATATAGCAGCAGCCTCAGCAGCAGTAGGCCTCAACATACACAAAGGGAAAAGCAAGATCCTCCGATACAAAACAACAAACTCTAACCCAATTACACTTGACGGAGAAATTCTGGAAGACGTTGAAACCTTTACATATTTGGGCAGCATCATCGACAAACACGGAGGGTCTGATTCGGATGTGAAGGCGCGGATTGGTAAGGCACGGGCAGCATTTTTACAGCTGAAAAACATCTGGAACTCAAACCAACTGTCAGTCAATATAAAAGTCAAAATTTTCAACACAAATGTGAAGACAGTCCTGTTGTATGGAGCTGAAACTTGGAGAACTACAAAAAGTACCCTACAGAAGTTACAAGTATTTATAAACAACTGCCTGCGTAGGATTCTTCGGATCTGTTGGTCAGATACCATCAACAACAACCTGTTGTGGCAGAGAACTAATCAACTTCCAGTTGAGGAAGAAATTAGGAAAAGACGCTGGAGATGGATTGGACACACACTGAGGAAACCATCAAACTGTGTCACAAGACAAGCACTGACTTGGAATCCTAAAGGCCACAGAAACAGAGGAAGGCCCAAGAACACGTTGCGTCTGGAATTGGAAACAGACATGAAGAGAATGAACAGCACTTGGGAAGAGCTAGAACGGAAAGCCCAGGACAGAGTTGGCTGGAGAATGCTGGTGGGCGGTCTATGCTCCACTTGGAGTAACAGGCATTGATTGATTGATTGATTTGATTATTCTTAACATCCTTCTATGCTAGGATTTCGAGAATTAAGGAAAACACCTCGATACCTGCTAGCGAACGTATGACCAGCGACACAACAACAAGTAAGCTAAACTATTCACAGCGCCCCAGCTAACTACAGGAAGAAGTCCAAAGTTATCAGAAGCATTTAATTCCACTAGCAGCCTGGCAAACGGAATAACAACCAAACATCTCATACATATATACATACAAAAAAAAGAGAGCGTCCTTGGAATGTCACAAATAACGTACTAAAATAAACAGCGAACTAAATAAATTTAGCGTCTCACTAAGTGGGAAACACAAACTGACGAGGAAAAAGGAAGTTTTTGGCTCGAAAACGAGAAATTTGATAATTTTGATATCTGGGGATCTGACATCCCCGACATTCTAAAACTGTCAAACTGTTAATTCTTAATATAAGATAATGATAAGGACCTGAATACCTTCGTGAAATTATATGACGTTTGTACCACTGGAGATTCTGTAATAAAGACTATGTTGAATGTCAATTATCTTAGTGTAACTAGTAAATTTCCAGAACTCACATAACGACTCAGATACAAAATAAGGACATTACCACTACGAATGTGTGTGTGTGTGTATAATTAACATAGAACCTGGTACATGTGTGCATCGGTTCAAGTTGCCATACCTCCATGGCACCACAAGATTATCACCACCACCACCATTAGTAGAAGTTACTTCAATAAAATAAAATAATAATAGTAACAAGGAGTTTGAACATGTAGAATATGGTTCAGGAAACGTAGAAAGAAAGTTATGGAATAATTTAAAGCTCACGATTTAAGGGAGGACAATGAGTGAATACATCTGCGCCATGTCACTAAGTGTATCTACCCACCGGTAGTCAGTGACTTCATGGACTGATACCATGTTTCGTTTGGCCGCCTCTTACTCTCTTCCATTCTATTCCTATGTCAGCCAACAATGCGCGTCGAGGCAGACGGTGGTTGAGCATACGCAACACATATCCCAACCACCTCAGTCGATGAAGATTCACAACCTCATCGACTGATTTACCACATTTGCCTAACACTCGTCGTCTAATCTCGTTATTACTTACTCGGTGATCCCAGCTAACGCGAGCGATGTTTCGTAGACATCGATGGTCAAAACCACTACGAATATCGGTTCCCCATAAAGAATAGCAACAGGACACAGATTCTTATCTAAGATCTACTGATTGAAGGTGCTGGGACGACTCCCAGAAACCTCAACAAAGCCTCCAGAACCCTTGAAAGAGCCGGAGACATCCCATCCAACCACTGATTGACAGAACCATCTAGAATCTCGACGTGACATGTTCTGAATTGGCAATAGTTGAAACTTCTCAGTTCGGATTGGATGGATTGTAACACTGATTTTGTTGTTTCAGAAAACTATAAATATACGATTATTTTGTACAGAGATCAATCTCTACCTTACTGAAATAAAGTCTCCTATCTATTCGACTTCTGTTTTCTGAATTTTTGACTAGAAGGGTTCAAGGCGTCCAAGTGCTACAGTTGTCTGCGGCTAGTCAAGCTATCAAGCACGAGATATAACAGAAAGTCAAGTATTACAATCAATAGCCTATCATTCTTGTGTGCATGTATACTATGATTAACATAGAAACCATTTGTTGAGAAAACAAAAATGAATACTCACTTTTAAACGTTGTAGAAAATTTTTCACTGAATAATCTAAGCATAGAAATAAACCATCTATTAAATAATTTAACACAGAATAAGTTGGATGTAAACCAGGAAATTCTATAATCTGAAAAATTTTAGAATAAATAAAAGAAAACGAAAACAGATAGCGTTAATTATTCCTATTATTATTATTATTATTATTATTATTATTATTATTATTATTATTATTATTATTATTATTATTTGGAATGAATGCCTAGAAAGTAGTAAATAGGGATGTAATTTAGAGACTCTTAAACTATACGCGACAAATAAACATGGCAATTAATCAGGATCATTCTAAGCAATGAATATGAACCAACGAGGATAACATTCAGATTCTCGAATATATACAGACGCATAAATAGTCTTTTAGGCGCTTTAAATTGTTTTGAAATTAAGTTTTGTGTTAAAATTATGAGTCAAGAGATATGTTATATATTTAAGTTGAATTGTGACTAGCAAGCCGAATCCAGGATGTGCGTTTCGTTCTATTTGGAACTCATCGGCTGGATGTACCTGCATCCCAATGTTGATGTTCACACTGGGATTCGAACTCAATCCGCTTCGTGCCAAACGCCAACGCGTTCACCACTAGGCTGCCGTGTCCAGACGTCACACTTGTGCAACGGGTATATATGTAATTAGGATAAGCTTGTATTTTCCCGTTGATTTGTAATGGACTGAAACTGGTCAGTCTCTGTTGCCATATGTGCATTCTGAGCGGATTGCCTCGACATAGCGACATTACACAAGTTATATATTTAAGTTGGATTGTGACTGGCAAGCGGAATACAGGACGCGCGTTTCTTCCTATTTAGGACTCATCGGCTGAATGTACCCGCGTCTCTGTATTGCTTACAAATAGGGTTAATGGTTGGGGCTACGATTGGATTTAGGTTGGAGCTATAGAAAGGGCAATGCTAGCCTTAGGTTAAACGTTTTGGTTTAAGTATACGGTTAATTCTTGTGTTATACACTGTTTGTATAACAATGACTTAGTACCTGATACGCTTAGATTTATAAAATTTGATTTCCGATGTCAAAAATACGTTCATATTAATAAATTGATGCATTTTCACCGCTATACATAGATAATGCAATAATCGATGATCGCTGAGTGACTGTAGTGATTATTCTTAATGGATAGTCTATGCAATGACGTAGCCTAATTGTTAGCCTACTGAAAACCATAGAGGTGTATACCATCTAGTTATGTTATACATGATAACCGCGAACATAAGGTAATGTTTATTGGCATGACTCAGAAGTAGTGACTGTTATAACTTGCTCTTTACTACGCAGCTTCATTATAAGAGAGATATTAACACAAGATCTAAAGTAATTACTCGTCAACATTATAATCCCAAATAATTCTCCTCGCAGTCATCCATACCTAATCTAGATTTGATGTAACTTATCATTCAATAAATACAAGTTAATACACTCAGATTTGAATCATGCATTTTGCATAATGGTTGGTGCTACCACTAATTGGTTTATCAAATTGAATTGAGTAAAGTGGGATTCAAATCTGCCATCTGTGGATTAGAAATCAAGTAATTTTCCAAAACGCAGTGTAATGACGTTCTTAAGTCATCAAGACAACCCCTCAATTTAGTCCCACTTCCAGACACCTCATGAAGAAGAATCGGTCCCATGGTGTAGAAAATCAGGAAATAACAACTGACCTTCAGTAGTATTCAACATAATCTTATTCACAATCAAATCTCTTATTTTTATTTCCATTATAAACCCCCATCTTCTGTCATAGACTTCTTCCACAAGTCTCACTAGTACTAACAAATTTAGTACACAAAATATTATTCGCAATCCCCTCACCAATTCAAATGCTTAAAAATGCATAAAGTAGCTGAAAAGACTTATAAAATTCTCTATGTATGCATACATCGATCAAAAAATGAATAAATAATGCAAAAACATCAGCAGAAGGAAAATAAACAAACAAACTTACTTCCTTTAACACGACATCTAAAAATGCTGAGGGTGGAGGAACAGAGAAACGTCGAATCGTTAATCGACTTAGCGTGGATGCATTAAAACGTGATTCAAATCCAAACTCAGGAATTGTAGACAAACCAAAAACAAAATTTATTGGTAAGGAGTAAGAACGACCTCTTATCTGACCGGCCGCATAAAGAGAAGTTAATGTGATGAAATCACACAAAACCTGAACAGGAATAGATTCAGTCTCCGTAAGAATGATAACCAAAGGTCCTAGTATTGTCGACTTAGGTTTTGATTCTGAACAAATTTCCGATCCTAGAGATGTTGGTGATACCCCACGAGATATTGGCTGACTAATACGACGTTTTGAACGGAGGCGAGGTGTAGTTGGTGGGGCTAAAAATAATCAGTTAGAATAATTGTAACTGCCAACAGGTTAGCAAAATTTAGTGGTTTATATCACCAACTGACTGTAGTCAAAAATAACACTGAAATCCAGGAATTATCTAACAGACACTTTGTCCTAATCAGGGACTTCACGACACAACCAAAGATCAAACCCAAGAAATGTAGGCCTCCTGACCCATTAATAGCTGACTTCAATGCTAGTTCCTGGAATTGTAGTGAGAAATCGTAACTAGTGTAGTTCAACTATGCGGAGTGAGGCACTTACCCAGCAATTGTGCTGGATGGTTATCGTGCATTATGACGAGTTGATTGAAGTTAGAAATGTAAATCATTGGATGACAACTCAGTTATACGTAAACTAAAAAAAATCACACGAAGCCTGAAGGTCCGGGATATGATCTAATACAATGACTATCCACTGATTAATTTCTGGTTTTCAGTGACTATCTAACCACAATCAAGTTGTGGTCTAAGCTAAAAAATTCAACAATTTCCACAAAGACCCTCCCCTTAGACCGAAAAACTAGTGAGATTGAAGCTCACCTAGTGTTTTGTATTCTGAATTACGTCCAAGTACGTTAGCACCACAGTGATTTTTCGCCTACAAAAGATTGTTATAAAATCTTAAATTAATTAGAACTAGATAATATAACTTTTATTTATATAAAGATTACCGTTATAAACAGCTTATAACTCAATTAATTAAGTGGTCGAAAACTGGTTAGCGTTAGCTGAAGTTACTATGCCACATCATCACGATGAGACCAAGTCGATAATATGAATACAAGGATATGGCTCAAACAAAGAAATGGAAGAATAAGTAAAAGACAGAAAATGAATGCACCTACACCACTCTCACTGATTCTACGACATGTCACCAACCTACGTGAACAGTAGTGAATAACAAGAGTAAGAGAGATGGAAAAGGCAGCGGTAACGTGTAAAAATAGACAATTTTTCAGATTAATAAGAGACACTGGGATTAAAAAGTCATGTTAGTGAAATAATCTCCAAAAAAAGATGGAACATTTATCAGCTCACAGAATATACGTTTAGAACTATGGGTTAAACACTTCAAAGAGTAATTCAGTTGGCCTTCAGTTACTTAACAACTACCCACTATTTCCAAGCAGTTCAAATGGAGAGTTGACTAAGACCTCCACTGATTATAACTGAAGTCAAAAAAGCCATAGCTAACCTGAAGTGAGGAAGAGCGGCGGGTCCGGATGGACTAACTCTAGAAGTCTTCAAGGGTGGTGGTACAACATTAGCAAATATGCTGACTGATATTTTATCTCAAGGCTGGGAGCTGGACATAATCTCATACAAATGATCTCGACTATTGATCGTTCCAGTACATGAGAAAGGACTAAAGTCGTCTTGCAGTAACCATAAAGAAACTAATTTGACTAACGTAGTGTAAAAACTACTAGCTGCGATAATTATCAGACGATTAACTACAACTCGCGAAATATAAATGTGAGAAGACCAGGTCGGTTTCAGATCTGGTAGTGGTTGCATCGACCAAGTATTTACCATTAGTTAGGTCTCATAACATAAACAATAGTAGTTTTTCTTGACTTGAAGACAGTACTTGACTCTGTAGAACGAGAGGTCCTATGGCAGTGTCTATGATTGGAAGGTGTATCCTAAAAATACATAAACCATGTGAAAGCCCTTTGCTTGAACACTATTAGTCGAATCAGAGCGTTTGGCGATCTGTTATCTAAACTTGTAACCTCAAGCGGTGTCCGTAAAAGCTGCCAACTATCCCATCATTTTTTACTTTGATAATAATCCTGCTACTGGAAATAATTCTGTCATAGTCTGAAATTTCAGGAATTGACCTCTGCTGAATTAGCGCTTTCTCTCGACCTAGCTACACGCATTGCTTAGTATTCTTCGAACACTAGACAACCCTCAACTAGTCCCTCAAATTAGAACACAACTTGAACAGGTATGTAATTATATCTCAACAAACCAAGTTAAATGGAAGAAATTACAGTAATAAAAATGTTAGCATATTTATGGTTTTTACACAAGAATATCCAAGTCCTTTCCAGCTATCCCCTAGTGCTGATTTGTAAGAATGAGCGTGCTTATCCCAGCTTACGTCACTTATGGTGTAGACAAGGTGTCCATCTCTTAACGAAAGGACGAGTACACTGGGCAGCAGTCTGTTCCACTATATTGTGTAGATGTGAAACGTAGTCATTAAGAGGGGATGATATTCGTAGATTATTGGTAATCGATAATCGCTCGCTTTTACTGGGATCACTGGGTTAATAATTAATGAGGTTAGACGTCAGGTACTAGAGAAAGATAGTAGGTCAGTCGAAAAGGTTGTAAATCTTCATCCGCTGATGTAATTGAAACATGCTTTACACATGCTTAACGACTACCTAACTCAACGCACAATGTGGACTGATATGCGAGTAGAATGAAAAAGGGCTAGGGGCAGCCAAACTGAAACATAGTGTAAGTCAATGAAGTCACTGACTGTTGGTTTGAGCCGTGTTGATAGATGCAGACTACCTGATTGGAGTCTACGCCAATAAGATAACTTAATAGTTGAAGACTCCGGGTGACATGGTCCAGGTGCATCCATACTCTTCATCCTCCATTAAATCTTTAGCCTAAAATTATTTAATACATTTTATTTCGCAAACTAACTCTTTCTCACTGGATCATATTCCATATATCCACCATTGTTTTTTATCATCATTAAAGTAATTTCTACTTTACTAACTTAATGTTAATCTTGTTGTGATGCTGGGGTGTGGCAACTTGGACCTCTGTACACGTGTGCTAGGTTCCATGCTGAAAATATACGTACATACAAACGACTCCAACTACAAGTCGTGAATATCGCCGGAACCTCAAACTGGCAGTCTTTACCTACCAACTTGATTTGCACCGATGATCAACGACCCCATGCCACCCTTCCATCCTGCTATCCACAGATTTCCTCCAACCTACTCGCACGCCAGCGGACACAATACGTCAAGGAAGGCGGCGGCTTGGCAGATGTAAAAGTCACAACTAATTCACAACCTAATTGATTGATCTGTCATCTTCGCCTATTACTTTGTGCATCTCCACCGAATAGGACTATGTCATCTGCATATTCTAAGCCAACGAGTGAGCCTCCTGACAGACCAACCATAAGATAAATCTTGAAATTAACGAACATTCGCACATTAATCTTCTGTGTGGCATATGTCAAATACTGCAAGAAGAAATCTTTTAAATTATTATAGGTGTGAATCTACTTCGATTAGAAAGATTCACTTCCTTCAAAAATTGAAGGTACGCCATTCTGATGAATATCAACGAGTACGGAACCGAGATTAAAGGTTTAATCTAATCATCCCCAATCGTTTGATATTACATTTCATATTTTCTTTTCGGAACTTCAATGACACACGATATAACCAGACTCCGACTACATTCACCTTCACGATTGAAGGTAGAATATAGATTACATCTTTCGACATAATTGTGATAAATGAGTGAAATTCATTGAGATATTCCACTGTAAACAATATGCAAGAAATATTATTATCAAAAACGATATAATGTAGTGGATAAATTTGGTTTATTTGCTTAACAAACTAACTACCGACAAAGCTTACACCTAAACTCTGAGACAATGAATAGAAAGATAAAGGATTTTGACATACTTACTTTAGAGTAGTAGGATTCTACTAGGGCCAAGTACGAGAAACGAGTAGCTGGAGTGAAATTGTTCTGTTCGTAAAAAAAATTTCATAATAAATTCGAATCAGGAATTCATAACTAACGTATAACAAAAACAATAAATACTCAACTAACAGATAGTCCGTAAGAATCCCTGAACCTGGGCTTGATGCTAGTCAGCACTCGTCAGTGAGGTGTACTTACAACTCTAAAGGGATTAATGTTCACTGTGAGATTAGAATCCATGTCACCCAGCTACATTATCACTGAGCAATTTGGAGAGTGATCGACCTTCACTTGTGCTAAGATACTCGTATTGATTGGTCACAGTGGGAACCAATATCATATTTGTTTAATCATATGTTCTGATCGAATCGTCAGCCAGGTGTCAATGTAGCTGCAAATATAAGTGACCTGACGTCGAGTGAACTACTTTATATTAAATGGGAAAATGTCTGCTGTTTATTGATGCTCAACGGTGAGAAATATTCACAATTTTGAGACAATGAAGGCAAGAATCTCACAGAAAGTATCAAATTTTTAAAGACTGTCAAAATTATATCACCTTGAGCAAAATCAAAATACTTTCAAGTAACGAAACTATATTACAGATGATAAGAAATCTTTAGGTGATTAACTCAATTTCGGAATAATAAATTTGAGAGTAAAACAAGCGCAGAAAGGCATCTGTGGTTAGTGTAAAACTTGACTACTGATATTCATGAGCAGGCGTAGCTCCTCTCCACCGATCCTTCTAATTACTCTGCTTTATGTTACTAAGTTATATTTATCACACAATATGTCAATTAAAGCCGACTACGTTGGCATGAACCTAATGAACCATATTAACAGTAATTCAATCTCGATCTGAATAAGACGAAACAGCACTTGTAAAAAAAGGTTACAATCAAAGTAGACAAATGGAACTGTTTACTTATTAACTAATCAACACTTGATGGGATGACTGATAAAATGTTATTTGGATGATTTATATTCTGTTGTGTGTATACACTTTAGATAATTTTTCTAATTTATACATCTTAAGCAAGCAAGAACGACAATCGTGGCAGAACAGTATAAATTTACATAGTTCACAGTTTCTCACCAGTTGCTTTACAACATAGAAGTAGTAATAAGGGTACTCAAAGTAATGGAGACAGTAAAACTCAAATGTTTATTCATTCAAAGGATACGTGGAGTGAGATCTATATCAACTTCAACAGCTCCAGTTCAATAAACTACAAGTAAGCTTTCAGTCAGTTAGTCAGGTACAACGTAGAACTTGGTACATGCGTACATCAGTTCAAGTTGTCATACCTAAATTAGCGGGTGACAGGTGAGAGCCACTCACGAGATACGACTATCGTTTAAGACCCCCATGAATGAATTGAAATCAAAAACAAGAAAATATTTTGTCTTATAAAATATACAAAGTATAGACAAAATAACAATCGAATATTATGGATGACTGGACGATATAGTTACTGTAGATCACCCACTATCTAATAAACAAGGACGTCTTTATGAGCATTATATTGGTGTGTTCTCGTAAGAAATGAAGTAGGTCTTTAAGTTTTAGTACAGTTCACGATATGATCTAGAGTGGTTCGATTACATATTTCATACCTTCGACACTCAATACGGTTACTACGAACGCTTATCCTTGATAATTGCACATCAGATAGGATACTACAACTTGTTCCTTCCTATACTTAGAGTTATTATTGTAGGAAACTTGCATTGTGGAGAAAATGTGATAAGACGATTGAATAAAACCTATTTGAATGGATTCATTTTTATTTTAATTAATTAACAGTGATTATTTGTTGAGTGAAACTATCAATTGAATTAACTCTCAAAGAAACTAACATGTATTATTATTATTCTACATAATTGAGTGTAATATAATTAAATGGCCTATGTCATATACTCTGGAGTATAATTCACATGGGATTGTGATGAAAGTTTTGCAAAGCAAATTTACAAAAATCAATACAAGTTCTTTGCTTGATTTTCTGAATAATTAATTGTTTTGGGAGATTTTGAATCCCCCCCCCAGACACATCGAAAATGAGAATTAAATATCATCAGGAAACTATCCTTTGTCTTGAATTCGATGATGGACCTGCAATATTACACTTGTTTAATGTTTGTCTAGATACCTTATTAAATTCAAATAAAACTGCTAATCTATTTTATGTTGCCGTGTAGTGAAATTAAGTAGTTCAGTAAAATAAGAAATAATAGAAAACAAACTTTAGTAAGTGTATTATCCATGTATGTAACAAGTGGTCAATCTTGGTTTGTCTTTCGCTTCTATTCTGTAATTGTTATAATATTTTTCGTTTGTTTTTGGTTTCATTTCTGAATATAAGCAAGAAATAAAAGTTTTGCTTTATCTTGCGAAAGATAATGACCGGTTTCCTACAATTTCAAGTATATGTATGTATTTGTGTATAATCAACATAGAATCTGGCACGTGTGCGCATCGGTTCAAGTTGCCATACCTCTATGGCACCGTAAGATTAACACCACCACCATTAGTACATATATATATATATATGTACCTTGACGTGGTGATTGAACTTACCTAACATGATGACCCAACCGAGCGATATTGGCTGCAACACCTGTTTCTCTAGGTCCTACAATACCAAGGAGGTCTGTTGGAGAGCGATAAGACTAAAGGCAGCAACCTAAGATCTGAGGGCGAAATCGTACTGCTGACTATAGTGAAGTGTGACAGCAGTAAGTTGTTTCCCTCGGATAACCAGCATCTGCAGCGATGCTGCCTTGTCACAAAGGAAGGAAGGGGTTAGAAAATGTTACACTTCACCTTACTCCACGGATTTCCGTCTCCGGCAGTAAGACCTTTTAAAGAACGGAATAAACACTTCAAAATGCATGATCGGCCTCAAACAATTGTCCCTTTGTCTCTGCGATTGCGCTCTCAGGTCACTATGACTAACACTAACCCAGTTCCTTTTTCAGGTACCTCAAGAAGTAATATCCTCCCATAGTGTGAGCAGCCAGGAAGTGAAAACTGCCCTCATACCTCCAACAGTGTACGAGACCATCTTGTTCGAGGTCAAATCCTACCCTCAACTCTCTTCTCCCTGTGACCACTCCTTCTTGAATAACTTTATCACTTAACCCCTCTAATGCTAATGTTATGAGTTCACAAAACCTTATTCCTGGTCTCCTGACACCTTGCACTAAACTATATATCGGAGCTTTTAACGTTCTAACCTTATGTTAAATAGAACAAGCCTCCTCAGTAATGACTCTAGAATTTCCCCCTTCATCGATGTTTGCTGTGTCTCTGAAACGCCTATACAGGATCCAAGCTCAATCATCCACCTGAACTCACCCCGTCAAAATGAAGGACCGGCTAAATTCACTATTCATATTTCCAAAGACCACACCGCTACCACTCGAGGCCTTACTGTTGTAGGAATAGCACTAACTTCAAAAGCTGAACAGGCTCTCCTTGACTGGATTCCAGTAGACAATCGCTTGTGCGCTGTCCGTATAAACGGGACGGTAAGAACTCGGAAAGATAGGGACACACGCCGTTGCCTCTTTCTTGTCTCTGCCTATGCTCCTACTGATTGCAGCTCAGATGAAGTAAAAGATGAATTTTACAGAAAGCTTTCTGAACTCCTTCGAGAAGCTGAGCGCACTAATGCAGTAATAGTGGCTGGTGATTTCAATGCTCAAGTAAGTAGACTAACAGACACCGAAAAACAACTAGGTGGATCCTGTGGTGTTGCGGTTCACTGAACAGATAATGGTGACCGTCTGTTACAACCAGGTTCAGATAACCAACTATTTCTCACAAGCACCAACTTTAAACTTACGGAAAGATATCAGTTGACATGGTGACTTCCACAATCAACTCAACACTGGACTCAAATAGACCACATTGCCATCAGCCATCGTTGGAGAGGCTCGATAGGAGACTGCCGCTCATTCTGGAGCACATGTTTGGACTCAGGTCATGTGTTAGTAAGAGCGCGTATTAGTCTGCGTCTCACTGGTCGTAAAGGATTCACAGCAAAGATCCCTCTCAGATATCAACTTAATAATAATGAGAAAGTCAAGAATACATTTCAGGAACAACTAGAAAACCAATTAGTCAACTGTGTAAGTGATACCCATCCCGAGTCAGCTTGGAATGATATCCAAAAAGTTGTTGAAATAGTAGTAATATCTACCAGTAAACTGAGCCATAAAGCTACGAAAACTTAGTGGATTTCAGCTGCATCTACTAAATTGATCAATGCTCTGCAACACATCCCATCTGCTTGTGAACACGATGAGGAGCGAAGGCAACTTAAACACAAACTGGTTAAAAGCTTACGTAACGATCGTGAGCAGTGGTGGGTGGCGAAAGTTAAAGAGATGAAAAAGGCAGCGGCAACATGTAACAATAGGAAACTGTTCAGACTTATCAAGGAGACGAGTATCAGAAATCCGGCTGTAAGTGAAACTATCTCGGAAAAGGATGGGACCATTACTCACTGTCAATCCAAAATAGAGTGACGGGCAAAACACTTTAGGAAACAGTTCAACTGACCCTCAGCCTCATCTTATTTCCCCACCATCCCCAAGCAGTCTGAATGGCGCATTGATACCAGTTCCTCAGGTTTTAGAGTTGAGAAGGCTATAAGGACCAGATAGATTAACCCCTGAGATATTCATGGATGGTGGTACAATTTTAGCAGCGATATTAGCTGAGATCTTGGCTAGAGTGTGGGAACTAGACGCAATCCCATCCGACTGGTCCCGGACACTAATTGTCCCAGTTTATAAGAAAGGACAGAAGTCCTCTTGTGACAATTACCGAGGAATCAGCTTAATGAATATAGTGTCAAAAATATTGGCTTCAATAATACTTCAACGTCTAACTAAAGCTCGCGAAGAGCAAACTCGAGAAGACCAAGGTGGTTTCAGACCTGAACGTGATTGGATAGACTGAATATTTACACCTCAACATGTTTTGGAACATTGACACACTTTTAGACGTCCAAAAATAGCTGTACTCCTTGACCTTAAGGCGGTGTTTGACTCTACTGATCGTGAGGTTATATGGCAACGTCTGTCACTGAAAGGCGTACCAGAGGAGTACACTAACCTTATACAGGCTCTCTACTCGAACACTACATATCGAATCACAGCTTATGGCAGACTGTCATCGGAAGTGATTACTTCAGGCGGTGTTCGCCAAGGTTGTCCGCTTTCCCCATTTTTATTCAATTTTATTATCGACGTGCTTTTAGAGTTAACATCATCGTCTGACTTCTCCGGGGTTGATTTCCTTCCTAGAGACAAACTTGTTGACTTAGAATATGCAGATGACATAGTTCTACTTGGTGAAGATGCTGATAAAATGTAAAATCCTCTGACTACCTTAAGCAACAAGTTAAGCATGTTTGGGATGCGATACTCCCTATCTATATGCAAAGTCTTGCATCAGGATTGGCTTCATTCGGCACCGAAATTAGTGATAGGGAGTGAAGTAATTGAATGTTTTGACCGCTTCACTTATCTCGGAAGTCTTATCAGTCCTGATGGTCCAGTGTCTGATGAAATCTTGGTTCGTATGCAGAAAGCTTGGTTGTTTTTTTTTAATCTACATCATTTGTGGAGCAGGCGAGACATCCGTCTTCCAGCCGAAGAATGTGTTTACTGCGCAGCAGTTTAATCAGTTCTACTTTATGGGTGTGAAACATGGCAATTAAGGATAGTGGATATTCGTAGACTCCTAGTATTCGATCATGGATGTCTTCGAAGAATTATTCGTGTTTGCTGGGACCACCGAATAAGCAATACGTGGGTTAGAAATAAAGTACTAGGTAAGTATGGTAAATCGATTGACGAAGTAACAAATCTTTATCAGCTGAGGTGGTTAGGACATGTGTTACGTATGTCTGACCACCGCCTACCTCGACAAGCAATGCTGTTTGGTGTAGGCTGGAAGATAAGGGCGGCCAAACCAAGACCTGGCACAAGTCCATGAAGTCATTGACAGTTGGGCTGAGCAATGTTAATAGGTGCAGACTACCTGGTTGGGGCCCGAGTGATGATCGTAACCAGTAGTTAGAGACCTTGGGTGGCATGTTTTAAAGTCATTCGAAATGGCGCAGGTGCATTCACTCCTTGTCTTCTTCCAAAGTTTAAGCTTCTTAACTTATCATAATCTTCTGTTTACTGAATCACATTGTCTTAAATCTTATCCTCGATCTCTTTCTCTATTAATATTAACTCTGTTACTACCTCCCTTACTCTGGGATTTGGTCTGACAATTTATTCTGCTAATTGGGGTATGGCAACTTGAACTGATGCACGCATGTACCAAGTCCTACGTTGTAACAGACTGTCTGACTTACATTAGTAAGGACGTATCCAGAAGCAAAACTAGTCGGAGTTTATCAAGTAAATTGCACGTTGAAACATCACTTTCAACTGTCTATCAGTTCATGTGTATGTGCAAAGGTACACACCTTGGAAGAAATAAAAGTAGTCATTAGTCACATCGCCGAGGACGAATACTGTTTTTAGTGAACTTATCCTTCATCCAACATATAGTAGACATGAAGTAAGTAAACGACTTTCAAACTATTGCGTTTCCCTGAAACTATTGTCATCCGCAAGCTGGAACAATATAGACAATTATGATTGGAATTACTATTGGGAAAAAAGGGAGACTTACAACGGAAATGTAATTTGATTCATCAAAATCTTTACATATAGCGGCGTTTGAATCCCCACCAGAATCTTTGTCATTTCTAAACCTGCATTGTTGAGAAGAATCGTCTGATAGTTGTTGTACTACAAGAGAAACAAGACTGCGGACACTGGTTGTATTAGAACCAGGACTGATAACAGCCACGTGTCCACCGGATTCTAAGATTGAATCTTTTAGGTGGCCATATATAACAGAATGATCTGGAGTGTTGACGCCAGCTAATAGAAGAGCCGTTGGGATCTGGTCTGTGATTTTGTGCGATGACAACCATGACGTATGAGAACTCGTAATAAAATCATATATCTCGGTGAAAACATTCTCAGTAAGGATTTTAAGGTGCCTCTGAACGAAGAAATATCAAAGATATTAGGTGCGTACTTCAACGCGACAGTTTATCGACCTCCATGTACTAAGAAACTGATTGTATCGCCTACTAGATGTGAGTTGGGAACCTTTTAAGAAAAAACTGCATGACAATAGGGTCTATTTCACATACCTTGTCCGTCTCCATGGTAAACACAGAAATCCTAATTGTTAAAATAATACTCATTTTCAAGATTGCTTACCACCATAACTGAATTCAGCGCGTTGAAAACAGTAACTCAAAGACCGAACTATTCAAACATCAAACTTTACTTCACAGAGATTGAACTGAGTGTTTTATGTTAACAAAGTGTTGAGTGATACAATTCTGTCATATGACAGCATTTTACTGTCGTCCCTTTCTTTCAAATTCAGGTTCATGTGCTGTAAATTGAAAGGAGTTTGCACTAATTGCAGCGTGGTATAAAGACTAAAAAGCTAGTTAATAATCATGTCTGTGACAGTCGGAGTTCACTGTGTCTTGTATGACTGATTTACAACGAGAGCTGGAGTGCTACACAATTCGATCTTTTGACCTCTCTTCTTATCATAAATGCATTTCCCTCTACATTAGATTTATAATCACTCCAGTACACAGATGTGTAGAAGTAGATGATACCCCAACTAAACAGTTGCATAAGCTCTAGTCATAGCTGCTGACCATGTTTGTTTTAGTGGTTACGATTAACTGAAGGCATTTGGTTAGTATAAACGCTGCTATCCCATTCGCTCTTTACTCACAATCAAATATATCTTCTCTGTCCATTACTGCCATCTGGTTCTTTCTTATTCTTACATGTGCTTAATTGTTAGAAGCTACTCTGTCTATATGACAAGTGTAAACTGGGCACATGCAGGGCGCACTTTAGATGATTTGGAATGGTGAAGATACATGGTCTACCCGATATCTTGAATTTCCAAGAAGATATGGAAAGAAAACACAGTTGCGTCATCTGTGAATTCACTCTTCTTAATACGTACAAGTCCCGAATCCTCTTGGTGGACACCATCATGCAGTATCTAGAATGGTTCTGGGTGCTGTCTTTCATTCACAGGGATGAACCTAAGAGTAAAATTTTGGTTTACCCTACTATAGAATATTACGTAAAACAGAGTATACTTATTTCTGGAGTTTCTTCACAGAACCTTGAGTGACCACTTGATTATTTAACACGTATGCTGACTGATATAGAGGCGTTAATATTTTGTAAAAGTTCAATAACGTTACCTTCGTAATAGCTATCGATTAATGCTCCAGTAATGCATATTTTGTCGATATTGTTTAAATATCATTGATTCTGTTGTACTTAATATATATATATATATACCTTTCTTTAACCGAAAACGTACAGATCCTAACAAAATATCCCTCTCCATTTCCGTCAAAGAAGGTTTGAAGTTTAGAACAGAGAAGCTCCATGGCTTGTGTTATTATTTTTGGCAAACTTCTTTGAGTGCCTAATAGTGCCAATAATGAGCTTTATTGATGTGAGTTAACCACCTCTATGTAGTGGTATACTCTAAGAATCCATAGTCTTGTGGAAAACTTATGATGTAGAACGATAGTGTTTGTCTGTGGATTTTTAATTCACATGCAATGTGCTCTGATCTGACCTGTTCTAGTTGAGGGGATCAACAGAAAACCAATAAGGTCTAAAATCATTTATGCATTCATTTACATCATGATACAATAACTTCTTAATCTATGCTAGTGTAGTCGTAGATTAAGGTCTACAGGTGCAAATAAATCGATAGAATCAGATATCCCTACTTTTAGATAATCAATGGCATAAACTAGCAACCCGAATCTTAATACTCCCTTACTTTGGCCCTCCCTAACCGTGGTGTCCAGATTCCTTGTTTAGTACAGAACCAGATATTCGTTAAGTCGAACTTAAGGTAATAATAACAGTAATAGTTGCAAACACATCAACACACGCTGCGTTTTGACGAGGTGCAAAATAAGCTAAAAAATGATTCTGGGGTTCACAGAATATGACATTTGAGGACCGATTTTGAGATTACGGCTGCCTCTGGCTAATTTTATGCTAATTTTGTCAGAAACGGAACGAATAATTTCATGAAATTTGGGCTCTGGGTGTAAACATGACATCTGAATTAATTATGTGTAAATAACGTTATTAAATTAAATTAATAAAGCCGATAGAAATTTTACTGGTTTCGTTCTCTAAGACTGCTCACAAATATAATTTATTTAAATTGCTTCTTACTCAAAATACAGGAGGCTTCAGAATGACCTGATTATTGACTACAAGATTATCTGTGCCCTGGAAAATCCTAATAAATTTGCCATTACCAAGAGCTGATTCTGTGTTTGTTTAATTAGATAAACGATCTAATAACACGTATGGTAATTCATTATCTAGGTAGGCCGTTTTAGCCTATCAATACTTACTGAGTCGATGTTTCCTTGTTTTTGTATTACGAAATACTTAGGTTTTCTTGAAATAACTTTAAGTTGACCTTCAAAAAGAGGGCTAAGGGGTGCTTTTGCTTTGTCACATCCTATCCAGACGTGCGAGCAACTGCTTAGATCCTTAGGTAAAAATATCGCTCGTGATTGTTCACGAGTATTAATCTGTTTAAGTTTAGATATTTGGTCCCGCAGTTGATCTGCGTAAGTTCCTAAGTCGAGCGTTTTACTGTCGGTGTTAGGGTTAATGAACTCACCTGTGAGTCTTAGAGTGGTCCCGAAAACTAGTTCTGCCGCTGAACATTGTGAGTCAGTTTTGACAGCTGTTCGAATCTCCAACATAACTGATGGTAGGAATTCTGTCCACTGACTGGGGTTTGAATGACATATAAGAGCGGTCTTTAGTTGACGATGGAACCGTTCTACCATCCCGTTTGCTTGAGGATGATATGCCGTGCAGCAAATTCTGTTTGAGCCTAGAAGTTTAGCCAAGTTATTGAATAGTTCAGATTCGAACTGAGCCCCTATGACTGTCGTTATTGTAACAGGTGTACCAAAAATGGTCACCCAGTTTTGTATGAAGACTTTGGCTACTGTTTCGCCTGTGATGTCTGCGATCGGTACGGCTATAGGGAACCTTGTAAACCTATCTACGCATGTAAACAGGTACGTAAAGCCATTCGAACGCGGTAAAGGGCCCACTAAGTCGATATGTACGTGTGCGAAACGCGCATCTAGTTGGGGAAAAACTCCGATGGGTGAATTTGTGTATCAGCTAACTTTTGATTGTTCACACGCCGAACATTCTCTGACCCATTTATGTACATCTTTCTGAAGATTTGGCCATATGTACCTGGCGTTGATTAGTTTAGTCGAAGATTTCACCCCAGGGTGAGACAATGAATGAAAGTTATTAAATATTAACCGCCTCATATTTTTAGGAACGAAAGGTCGAGGGACCGCCTTTGTCGTGTCACAGTAAATCAGGACATCTTCCCTAGGTGATGGCAGCTGTTTTAGTTTCAGACTAGAGCATTTAGTTGACAGTAAGTTTTGTAATTCTTGATCAGTTTCTTGAGTGTCTCTTAAAATCTCGAAGTCTACTGTAGACTGTTGTATTATATTCATTTCTAATCGAGATAATGCGTCTGCCGCCTGATCGTCTTCACCTTTTACGTGCTGGATATCACTAGTGAACTGTAATATGTAGTCAAGGTGTCGGACTTCTCGAGGCGAGTATTTATCAGTTTTCGCCCTTAATGCATTAGCTAGCGGTATGATCCGTATAAACGGTAAATTTCCTGCCTTCTAGCATGTGCTGGAAGTGCTTGATGGTTAGGTAGATTGCGAGAAGTTCTCTACCAAAGGTAGAATATCTCGTCTCTGCTGGAGCGAGTTTTTTTGAGAAGAATGCGATTGGTTTCCAGGTGTTTTTAACTAATTGATTAAGAGTACCGCCTATGGCTTTGTCTGAAGCATCTACCATTATGGAAAGTGGGTAGTGAGAATTCAGATAGGTTAATGTAGATGATTGAGCAAGTTTGTGCTTTAATTGGTTCATAGCATCAACGGCCTCAGAGGTCAACTTGAACTCTTTCGGTTTTTGCTTTAAGCGCATCCGTTAATGATTACATTACTTGTGCACAACCGGGTATAAATCTGCAATAAATGTTTATTAAACCGAGAAAACTTCTAAGTTGTGTTATGGAGCTTGAGACGGGATATTGTTTAATAATACCCACCTCTTGTTTAATCGGTGTAATTCCATCAGGGCTTATGGTATGTCCGAGGAATTTCAGCGTTTCAACACCAAAAACGCATTTACTTTGGTGTATGTTCATGCCATTTTCGTTTATTCGTCTAAGTACTGACATCACATGTTGTTCATGTGATTCGAAGTCAAGGCTGGCAATTAATAGGTCATCTATGTACCCTTGAGCAAATGGCATATCTGGAAGTAAATTATCCATAAACCTTTGGAATATTTGTGCCACGTTCCGTAGGCCGAATGGCATGCGTACAAACTCGAATAATCAAAAAGGTGTTGTGATAGCTGTTTTCGGAATATCATCCTCAGCTACTGGGATATTGTGGTATGCCCTGACTAGGTCGATTTTAGTAAATATCTTCATACCCCGTAAGCCATTTGTGAAATCTTGAATATGTGGTATCGGGTACCTGTCTGGTACCGTTTGACGGCTGAGGGCTCTGTAATCCACGCACGGTCTCCAATCGCCTTTATTCTTCTTTGGGACCATATGCAGAGGAGATGCCCATTGACTATCAGATGGACGTATTATTCCCAGCTGTAGCATGTAATCGAATTCGGCTCTAGCTATTTTAAGCCTATCGGGTGCTAGTCTCCTGGGTTTAGCGAAAGCAGGTGCCCCTTCCGAATTGATTGTATGACATACTTTTAACTTACTTTTGGAAGGTTGAGGGTTCGGTTTTGTTAATTCTGGAAATTCTATGAGTATATCCTGGAACTTTGCCGTTGTTACTGGCGGAGTTTGTATTAAATTTAGAGAAATGGTATGACTTTCTGTACCTTTAGTATATTTTGAAGTTTCTTTTAGTTTCAAACGTTGTTTATTAGTGTCAACAAGAAATTCATATCTCTCTAAGAAATCCATCCCTAGTATTGCCAAATCTAACTCGGCTACAGTGAAAACCCAAGGGAATTGTCTTCTAAACCCCAAGTCTAGTGTCATTGTTTTCTGCCCAAACGTCGCGATTTTAGTTTTACTAGCAGCTTGAAGTGTTGTAGAATCCAAACTAAGTCAGTTTGGATTGAAGAATAACTGTCGAGGTTGGTTTAGATACGCGTACTCTTGCCCAGTAGAAATTCAGAACAAATGGTTGGGTGAGAAACGGTTCTATGTAAAATTATTTATACAAAGTACATTATTACCTAAACAAATGTCACCACCAGTTATTCAACCCAAATTTATCCCAAAGATTGGAATAATCAATTCAGTTTTAAGAAATAAACAAGAAGGTTATTCTATCCTTACGGGATAGATCAAGTATTGCTTGTCCAGAGAGTAAGTTCTAAATCTATAGAAATATCAATAACAAAGTATCAAAGGTTACTTGTTATAACAAAATAATACAAGTTCTGGAAGTGTGCGTCAATCCACAATCAAAAAATGCACAAACCCAGTCAATTAAAGCAATACGGTCCAGAGGAAGAACGAACCAATATGGCAGCCGCCAATCCGAAGTCCAGTAAAACAAAATATATAGAATCAATGAGAATAATAGAAATCCGGTAGAAACTCAAGGGAAAAACAACCATTACAATGAAAATAAGTAGCAACTAACTCGAAAAAGTCATTAAAATGCATAGCCAAGTGGAATAAGAGGAATAAATGTACTTTTAAACACAAAACAACGAAATACAATGGGGAAAATGCTACTTGGAGGGATTTTCACACAGAATCATCAAAAAGGATCTTACAGTGTGACTGAGGAAGTTTCTTGACCCCGCTCGGTTTTGTTCTTAGGAATGATACTAAGTGCAGCACCAGTATTCTCCAAAAAGTTCAAGCCTGAATTCTTATTTCTAACGTAAAATAAGCAACTATTTAGGCACCCCGCGTCAGTTGTTGCGACCTGGGGAGGGTTATTTGTCTCCTCATATTCTTCAGGGTCTGTTTGGGCCAGGCGCATAGTTGACTGCATTTGGTTGATTTAACACCAAATTTCCAGTGATACCAACAAAATTGTCCAGATTGTTTGGACTTTTGCGACCAGTTACGTGACTTGAATACCGATAGTTGTGATGGCCTACTCTTGTCTCTATGACCCATTTGCATTTTGCTGACAGCCTCTGTTAGACTTTTAACACTCGCAATGAGTTGTGCTATAACTGGATCATTTGCTAATGCTTTTTTCTGAGCATGGTGTATCATATTGATGCGGTTGGGGGACCTCTTTCCATCATCCTATCTGCAATACGTTCTAAGTGAGATAAGGGGGTGTCGGGATCTTGTGCATCCAAACAGTGTTGGACGTAGCATGGAAGAGCTTATATCCATCCTTGTTTCAGGTCTACCTCACCAACTGTGTTGTCGCCTACTAAGGCTTGAAGATGACGCAAAAACTATGACGGTGACCTATCACCTAATGTTTCCCATTGGAAGAGTCTCTGGATTCTTTGCCCATCCGATAATGACGACGATTCATTATTTCTCGTCTTAGGATGGTGTACGGTTGTGGTATCAGCGGACTTAAAATCAAGTCGCGAACTTCTTTGGCTACTGAAGGAGGTAGGACTGAGCATAGGTCTTGATAGCGAACTCCTTCAGATTTAATATTGTGTCTAGTGAAATAATGCTCTAGTTGAGCAAACCATAACTCGGGGTCACTGAGATCGAATTCTGGGATTAGGATATATCGTAGTGATAACGACGTCTATGTCTACCGATGACCTATCCTCTAGACTTTCCGTTTGGACTGAGTCTGCCATGTTATATGAATAATATGAATAATAATAAATAAATAAATAAATAATAAATAAATATGACAACGTAATGAGGATGGAAAATTAATGAGTGATAAAAGTAAAATACTATGTATATAAAAAAATATATATACGTAATCTTGATTATTGCAGAACAGAAGGCTTATTTTTACAACTGAATATAAAAAGAAAAAGTGACAGGAACAACAGAAATGAAATATTGTATTCGATACAAGGCTCACCAGTTTGGCACCTAGGTATATCCCGATCTAGTGACAGAGGAAACCAGACTATTTTGGGAATAGGTCTCTATTCAGTAGCGTTGGCAGGAGACAGTGGAGCGCGGTTCTAGTTATTCAAACACACAAAATACTTCTCAACGTTCAATATAAGCTAATAGGAAATATAATCCCTATGCAGGATAAGGAAGTAAATGAATACTGGTGCTTAATTGTTTTGTCATATGCTAAAGGTTTGAAGTGAACTTTTAACTAGTCAAGCTAAGTTGCTACATAGTAACGCATTGGTCAAGAAGCGCGCGGTACTTCGTCATATATGCAGCATGCTACAATATGTATATTTAGTGTCCTAGTACTGTAAACTTTGTTGCAGTTGGTTTAATTCTAAATTCAAACATCTATATGTTATAAAAGTCCTGACAGTAACACTTCGTCGAAATATTTGTATGTATGTATAATCATATCATTCTGATCATGCCTGTAAACTGGCATGCTCTCATGTACACAATGATACATGAGAATAAAAGCTTGTAGCGGTAAATAATCCCCAAAATAAATAGCTGCATAGGTTTCGACATTGGTGCTGACCATGTTTGTTTTAGAGGACACTACTAAGTTGAAGGCGCTCAGTCACGCATCACCACCAGATCATGTCACGCCACATCGTGAAAAGCAACTCTCTCTCTAGTTTGCAAGCCTAGACGTTGCTATCCCGTCACCGCTCTATTTACAATAAAAAATATAACTTTTCTTCCATCCTTCATTGCCTTCTGATTTATTCTTATTCGTAAAAGTGGGTTCAATCGTTAGAAGTTGCCCTGGTAATACCGCAAACGTAACTTGGTCATACATCGGGTGCACTTCATTGGTGAGCACGACGTGTTCTGGACACGTTCATAACTGTGAGTTCGTTCCTGTTTATAGTTTTTAACAGTATTTTTGGTGTGATTATCATTTTCTTTCCACACTTTGATTGCATTTATTTTTGTATTTTCATACATTGCATATATAGCATGACTGATCAGACGCCTAAGTTCATTAAGATTAAAACTCCCACACCCCCAAACTTTCAGCTCATTCCTTTCTGGACAGAAAACATAGAAGCTTGGTTCTGCTACGCAGAAGCCGAGCTTCGAGACCACGCTGTGACAGATCCACGTGTTTGATTCCTTGCCGTCGTAAGGTCACTCCCGCGTGAATTGAACAGGTACGTCACCCCTTTCTTATGACCAGCTCAAAATATCAATTCTCAAACGCGGAGATTTATCCGACAGACAGAGTCTCGATGAGTTGTTTCACATTATCGAGCTCGGCAACGGTTCAGCGACGGAAATGTTGTCACGCATGCGAGAGGTAATTGGTCACCGCACTTTCGACGAAGGTCTTTTCCGCCAACTCTTCTTGTCAAAACTGCCACAACAAGTGAAAGCAGTTCTGGTGACGTTTACTAACAACCCAGTAGATGAACTAGCCTCATCTGCTGATCGAATTCTGGAGATCACCAGAACTCGCGATAATCAGGTTTATTCCATTACTGAAAAACCTCATTCCACCGAAAACGACGTGACAAAATTGTGTAATACTCTTTCTCGTTTTCTTGACCTAAAGGAAAGACACCGACCGAGCGATTCTCGTCGACGAAATACATCACGGAGAAGGTCGTCGTCTCGACCTCGATGAAACGAAAATTCACATTGGTGTTCGTACCACAACACCACAACACCGGCACGCGTTAGCGGCAACCGTAGGCGATAGAAGCAGCCGCCTGTTATTTATCACTGATGTGATAACGAAGGCTCGCTACCTCGTCGATACTGGCACAGAAGTTAGCGTTCTTCCTGCAGCCCCATCTGATCGCCAGCATGAAGCTGCATTCGATTTACAGGCAGCCGATGGAAAACACATAGTTACGTATGGTAAACGATATGTCTACTTAAACGTGGGTTTACGAAAACCCATACACTGAATTTTCACTATCGCCGATGTGAAAATACCTATCATAGGCATGGATTTACTTAGCCACCACAACTTGCTTGTGGACCCTAGTAAAAAGAGACTAGTGGATAGTAACACAAATCTCTACATTCGTGGAACCGCTGCTACAGGTTGTAGCTTATGTCCTCTTCGTTTTAAACATTTAATCAACCCTTATTTTCAGCCGATACTCGACAAGTATCCAGATTTGAATAAGGCGTCATCGAGATCATCATGTGTAACCAGCAATGTTACACATCACACCACGACTACAGGTCAACCTGTATTCTCCAAAGCACGCCGACTCGCGCCTGAAAAACTAAGGATTGCGAAAAACGAATTCGATCATATGATTGACTTGGGAATAATTCGACCTTCCAGTAGTCCATGGTCATCTCCATTACATATGGTCCCGAAGAAAGATAGCAATGACTGGCCTCCCACCGGTGATTACCGACGTCTTAACACCCAAACTACTCCCGATCGTTACCTGTTACCGCACATCCACGATTTAACGGCCACCCTGAAGGAAATGACAATATTTTCAAAAATCGACTTGGTTAAGGCGTACAACCAAATACCGATGTCTGAAAATTATATCCCGAAAACCTCTATCGTAACTCCATTTGGCCTTTACGAATTCCTCCGAATGCCTTTTGGTTTGAGGAACGCAGCACAAACATTCCAACGCTTCATTGATGACGTGTTCCGCGGGCTTGACTATGTTCATGCATACGTCGACGATTGCCTGATAGCAAGCCCAGACGAGGTAACACATATAAAACATTTAGACACAGTCTTCAGTAGACTGCAACAATATGGAGTAACCATAAACATACAGAAATGCCAAATCGGAACAACCTCGTTGAACTTCCTGGGGCATACTATTGATGCTATTGGTATACAACCTCAAAAACACAAGGTGGCAGCTATTCTAGAGTACCCGGAACCAACCACCATCAAGCAGTTGCGAACTTTGAATGGGTTGGTACGTTTCTACAGACGGTTTATACCGAACTGTGCATCTATCATGAAACCACTAACGGATCAGCTTCCTGGGTATAAAAAGGTGGTCTAAATGGATGCAGACTCAAGGAAGGCTTTTACTGCGACTAAAGAAGCAATAGCCAATGTGACTATACTGGCACATCACAATACCTAAGCTCCTTCAGCATCGCGATTGACGCATCTGACTCAGCGATTGGCGTAGTTCTGCAACAATGGACTGACCAAACTTGGCAACCATTAGCATTCTTCTCAAGACGACTAAACGATACCGAATCAAGATACAGCACATCTGGTCGTAAACTGCTAGCCATGTACTGTGCTGTACGACATTTTCAACATTCCATCGAAGGCCGGGAATTTACAATATTCACTGACCATAAACCACTGACGTTTTCTATGAAGTCATCTTCAGATAAGTACTCTCCGCGAGAGTCGCGTCATCTAGACTACATTTCCCAGTTCTCTACTGATATACGACATATATCTGGAGCTAACAATGTTGCCGACGCCTTATCACGAATACACGCCTTGGATCGTATCCAAGGCCATGTTGAACTAGCTCGACTTCAAAATGAAGACAATGATCTTCATCACGAGTTATCCACAACAACGCTTAAACTCCAAACAAAGACGATTGGAAAAGATAAGAACACTTAAATTTGTGATTATTCTACAGGTACAGCCCGTCCAATCATTCCAAAGAGTTACCGACGAATTATCTTCGACACATTGCACAACCTCTCTCATCCTGGAGTTCGTGCTACGTCTAAACTGATTGCCCAGAGATTTTGCTGGCCAAGCATGAATAAAGACATCAAAGAATGGGCACGCTCCTGCGTGGCCTGCCAAAAGAGTAAAGTAATTCAGCACAATAAATGCTCTCTTGGTATTTTCCCAACTCCCGATGTTAGATTCGACCATGTCCACCTTGATTTGGTAGGACCCTTACCTGAATCAAATGAATTTTCTTACCTTTTGACATGCGTGGACCGTTTTACACGCTGGCCAGAAGCGATTCCCTTAAAAGACATCACTACTGAAACGATTGCTCGCGCTTTCGTCGAACGATGGATAGCGAACTTTGATTGTCCATCTACAATAACGACAGACCGTGGACGTCAGTTTGAATCTGGATTGTTCCACTCTCTGACGAAACTTCTTGGAGCGACGCGCTTCCGAACAACAGCCTACCATCCACAATCTGACGGTTTAGTAGAAAGATTTCATCGACAGCTGAAAGCATCACTTTCAGCTACAAACATGCCGCAGTGGACAGAGGCTTTGCCACTAGTCTTACTCGGTATCCGAAGCATGGTAAAAGAGGATGTCGGGTGCAGCGTGTCTGAACTAGTTTACGGAATGACTCTTCGATTACCAGGTGAGTTTGTGGAAACCGCTTCCACCTCGACAAACTTGGATATAAATTCTTACGTGAACCGACTTACAAATGCTATGCGTTCAGTTAAGCCAGTCCAAACTCGACAACAATCGACAGACACTTTCATCCAACCCGCTTTAAAATATAGTACACACGTTTTTGTACGTCGTGACGCTCTACGCCGACCTCTTGATGCTACCTACGAGGGACCATACAAGGTCTTAAAACGTGAAACAAAGTACTATGCGATCGATAAGAATGGACACGAGGAGAACGTCAGCATTGATCGCCTCAAAGCAGCTTATCTAGAAGGTAAACCCTTCTATGTGCAACTCTCCACAACACCGCCGAAACTTAACATGAACGAAGTCGTCACGCCTCAAACACTGACTAATAAGCAAGTGGAAATTTCGGAGTGCTCCTTAACGCCGAGAGCTACACGTTCTGGTAGAAATGTACGACTCTCAGAGCACTTAAACGAATATTGCGTCTATTAATTTCTTTTTCTAATTTCCCACCCTGCTTATTGTGAAGTTTATATATATAAAATAGAAAAAATTAAATAAAAATATTTTGTTTATACTTTATGGTATGCATTTTTTTACACATTTTCGTATGTTTAAAAAAAAATATATCAAAAAACCTTTCTTTATTTATTCATGTTAGCGTTGCCGACATTTTATGCGTTTTTGTAGCTGTATTTAGCTGCCAAATTGCTTTTAAATATATATATACATAAATGAAGTGCATATGTTTAATTTTTTTTGGATTTCCAGGACGCCTGGAAACGACCAGAAGAAAACGGAAGAGAACGATTACATTTTGTACAATTTTTTTTTATGTAACGACCCTTTAGCATAGGCACTGACGGCCAGAAGCTGCACAACACCTAAGCCATCAAAGGAACGTTTACCAATGTTTAACGCATTGGGTTTTATCTTTTGGCTGGCACGTCATAGGGTCTTCACGAACCCATTAGGGGGGGAGTGAGCTGTAGCGGTAAATAATCCCCAAAATAAATAGTTACATAGGTTTCGACATTGATGCTGACCATGTTTGTTTTAGCGGACACTACTAAGTTGAAGGCGCTCGGTCACGCATCACTACCAGATCACGTCACACCGTACCGTAACAAGCAACTCTCTCTAGTTTGCCAGCCTAGACGTTGCTATCCCATTGCCGCTCCATTCACAATCAAATATAACTTCTCTTCCATCCTTCATTGCCTTCTGATTTATTCTTATTCGTAAGAGTGGGTTCAATCGTTAGAAGTTGCTCTGGTAATAATCCAAACGTAACTTGGTCATATACCGGGTGCACTTCAAACCTCAATTCTCATAGCACGTCAATCTCTGGTCGTCTCATCACACAACTGGACGATACCTTGTTCTTAGAACCATGCCAAAAACAACATGGCGCAAGCTCTAAGAAGTTATTTAGTTTAGACATGATCTTTACGAATATTTCAGATATTCGATCTAGTAGACAGTGTAGTTCGTTATTAGGAAGCCTATTTTCTGTCCACCGTCAGTTGAAATATGAAACTATTTTTATTCCGTTAGCTTTAAACTAGGGCAAGGAAAGCTACTTTATGAAACTATGAACTAGGACCGGAGTCATTTTGCATCTTATTTCTTCATACAATGATTGGAAAGTGAATGGTACTTTAAACTAACATGGTTAGTTTAGATTAACTATTTAAGGTCGTACGGTCGGTGCGGATGTTTTGAGCAGTCTTTGGTGGATGTCGTTCACTCTTGTTTTGAAAGATGTCTACTTCAGACGACCTTTTCTCTACTATAAGAAGTCTTTTCACGGATGCTGTTGATAATGGCGAGGTTACAACTCTCGAATACACTACTCGACTGTCAGAAGTTTTTGCTAACTTGTCTCCTAAAACGAAAAAAGTAACACTTCATTTCTAATGATTTCTTTAGTTACTAGGACAACGTGTTGAAAATGAAATGAAAATCCCATGCAATCAAGTTTTGGAGAAGCATTCTTCGGACATGCGACATGAAAAAGTGTTAAGAGAGTGAGTTATTTAAGTAACACGAATTTCTATCTAACGCTTCCAGGCTACAGTTTCAGATTATATTAGTCCTCCATGCTCGTTTCCTATGCTTATTTGAAGAGACCGAGACATGTGTTGATCACGAACTTGGCGACTGGGTAAATGAAACGAAGATTATTTTATCAGTTTAGATTACGCAACTAATCAGTAGACTTAGCTTATGTGATCCCACATCCCAGGAGTGGAAAAAGTTCTTAAAACTAGAAGTTGTTGACAGGTAATTCTACAACTATTTATTTACTTCGAAGGTACAAGACAGCTTTTGGTCGCACTTTGTTCCACGTCTACCTGAATCTTGGTCTGGAACCTCCTGAATGCTTACCCAGTGACTCTGACTTAACATCAGAATCGCATACTTTAGAAGAGAATGTTGATGAAGTTGATGGAGTTATGTTAGAATCCCCTGAGTACGTTGTGTTTATATTTTGAGTGGTAGCGACGGCGTTGACTGAAACTTTGCTAATGGAAATCGAGTTTATATCCTAACAATAAATGTAGGCTACTCTGAACTACGCTATCTCCAAATTGACATCTGTTGATCCTCGAAAGGGAGACAGTATCATTGAGCTCTAAACTCGAAGGAATTTTTCTAAAAAATATGCAAAACCACCCTAAAATACACTAAACGACGACTACCAGACTATATCACGTTTACGTTTTATCCTTTGTCCTTCGGATCCCGGAGTTACTGAAGATTACATCTGTACCATTGCTTCATACATACCTTCGATCAAAATATGACTTTTCGTATAATTTTTGGTCCCACTTAGGTCTGTAGTAATGTAGGTTTTTTGAATGAGACTCTAAAGACGTTAGAAAATAGTAGCTAGTGATCTCATGTTATTCATGCTTGAGTTACAAGTAACCCACTGTTTACCTCTTTAAATCTTGATCTTATTAATTCAAACTTACTCTTGCTTACTCATTTAACCGTTCACCTTTATGTATTTGTCCTTTAAAATTATAAAGTAATGATCTTTGATAAATTTATGTGCCTGGTTTTACATTGTTTTTCTTTTCCTATAACATTCTGTAATTCCCGTCATGCTGCATTTTGCCGAATATATGTTCTCGTAACCATGATTCTCATGTTACGTTTCCCTATTGCTTGCACTAAGAATGCCTTATTTGCTTGGCATCCAAAATTAGGACTGTAGTTGACGCCTCAACCAACGGAAAAACCACACGTAACCATTCCAATACTCACGTTTCTGGTTTGGATCTTTTTCGTCTGTCACATATGTTCTCATTAGCAACAGACCACTGCCTCATAATCATATTGGCCTAGAGCGTTGACTCATGGCCAAAGCATTCCGATTTCAAGCACTTCGTCACACGCTGTATCCTCTCTAGTCATTTCAATTTTGATAACATGGCAGCATTGATACCCCAAACGTAGTGTGACTCAGAGCCAGATACATAAATCTGTACCTGGTAAACGTTTAGAAGCAACTATGGTATGTTGTATCCTGTAAGGTTATTGCGAAGGTTATTACGAAGGCCAAATAAACCTACTGAAACTGTTTAATGACTTTTTTCTGGGGAAATTTGATATAAAATACTTAATTTGTCTCGCGTAACCACATTTTGTTTGTTCAAAATCCATTTCATGCTTTATCTATAATTCTTTTTAAATAATAGGCCTCTAAATATGCTACAACCTTCACCAGTACTACGCAACACTCTCAGGCGATCACTTCCACGTGCTTTATTTACTGATTCAATACACATCCCACTTTCTCAAGAAACTCCTAATCTCTTAACATCCACTCCAACTTTTTCCAATCTTACTAATTCGTGTCCTGTTAATATGGAGTCTTCTAATAAATATGGATCCTGTAAAAACATACCAACTCCTCAATTGGTACTTATACCATGTCAGCGATCAAAACGGAAGTGTCGAACACCGACGAAACGAGTGTCAATAAAGCGTGAAATTCGGAGAAAGCCTACAAAGTTAGTTTGATGACACAGTAATTCAAATGTATGGTTGTAAATCGGCAGAATTCCCTCTCTGTTTCTGAATTTATCACTAATTTTATCTAATACGCAAATTCTGGTACAACTGGGTATTAAAAAGGTAGCCACTACACATATAAAGTGATAATATTATAAAGAAGAGAGATGCAATCGAAGAAATAAGTGAGCATGAGCAGTATGTAGTAAGAAGTATAGTGTAGTTAAAAATATAGCCGAGAAAGACTTAGTCAAAGGAGTTAATCTAAGTTTTATGGAGAATTTGTAGGAATACTACAACAAGATAGTTACAGGTTTCTATCCCGAGCCATACCTAATAATATCTCAAGCCAATGAGCTTCACCGTCTCTAGGACCCAGACCGAGGAATCGTAGCGGGCGAGCAAATTCTAGTCCTGTGCAGCCTTTTTTCATGCCACGGAGCCATGCCACAAGCTGGCCACGCCTCCACTTTTTACACTTGATTCCGCCGTCAAAAAACAGTGCATGAAGCCTCTGTGATGACATTCGTATTACATTTCCAAACTGCTAAAGCTGGTGTTTCATAATAGACAAACACTAATTGAGTTAGTTCGAACTCAAATTTTAAGTTTGACATAAAATATTCATCTAGATGCTTCAGAACACTAATTAATGAGAATTTATAGTAAGACAAATCATACTCATGTGGCAAGTGATCGTTCTAAATTTGTCACTAGTAATACAAAATGTAACAGGTTTTTAGGGATCGTTGTATGTGTAGTAATTTTAAAGATTTGAGCTTCTAGGCAATCTTCGTAATATACTAATGATCTAGAGAATTTCTAAGATTCCTTCACTTTTAAACATTGCTTTGTTTTTTCTATTATCTGTTAGTTTCTACCTAAAAAATATTTTTTATAGCACAACGCCTGCTGTAAGACAAAAAGATCCTTCAGCTGTTTCATCAAAGCGAACCCCATCTTCAGTTTCAACTCGTCGTACACCAAGAAGCTCAAATAGATCACGTTCACATTCTGCTACAACCTCTCTTAATTCTAGTAGCATAAGAAAATCGAGATTATCTGAAAAGCCTGCTTTAACAACAGAAGAGTCCAAAAAGAAGGCTAATGCTTATTCTAAAGGTAATAATAATTGGCGTTCAGTACATGAGACACCAAATCCGGACAAATCTTATCCTCGTTGGGAACGAGCTAGACTGGCTGCAGCAGAAAAAACCAAAAACAAGGTATGTTTGTGCATGCCGCGATTTTTTAAAGTCATAATACTATGTCATGTCAAACGTTAATCTTAATTGAATTTATCTGGGGCACCTTTTTAAAGGAAATTTTTTATTTCAGTTTGCCCTAACATCTATCTACATTTACTTTAAAATGAATTTAGTTGATAATATTATTTTTACCTATCTATACAGTACCAGGGAAACTACTCATTATCTTTAACGCGACAATGGAATTTTAAATAATAAGGGAATGAATAAAGATGTTCAAACTTGAACAGGTTTGGTGGACATAAATAATTTAATTTATAATGTTGACGAACCCTGATTGTAAACCAGTAGTGACTGCATACTCGCGAATTGGAAACTAATACTGGCTTTCCGTTTGAGGTTAGTCACACAGAGATTTTAGAACACAGACATACTTTTCGGCGGCCGACAATAGTGGTTTTCCTTGACTTGAAGGCGGCATTTGACTCTGTAGACCGAGAAGTTCTATGGAAGTGTCTTTCATTGAAAGGCGTACCCCAAAAGTACATAAAATTTGTTGAGGCTCTTTACTCAAACACTATTAGTCGTGTCACAGCATATGGCCAACTGTCATCTGAACTTGTAACATCAAGCGGTGTCCGTCAAAGCTGCCCACTTTCCCCATTTTTGTTTAATTTTATAGTTGACATACTGTTGGAAATTACACTTTCATCGTCTGGCTTTTCAGGTATTGATCTCCTACCAGGAGATCCACTTATTGACTTAGAATATGCTGACGATGTAGTCCTGTTTGGCGAAAACGCTGATACGATGCAGAAACTTTTAACAGCAATAAGCTCGAATGCAAGCATTTTCGGAATGCGTTTCTCCACCTCTAAATGCATACTATTGCTCTAGGATTGGTTTTCGTCAACCCCTGAACTAAAGATAGGGAGTGAAGTAGTTGAGCTACTACCTTGACGTGGTGGTCGGGCTTGCCTATCGTGATGACCCAACCGAGCTATATTGGCTGGAACGCCTGTTCCTCTAGGTCCTACCATGTCAAGCAGGTCTGTTGGAGAGCGATAAGACTAAAGGCAGCAACCTAGGATCTGAGGGCGAAGTCGTACTGCTGGCTGCAGCGGGGTGTGACAGCAGTAAGGTGTTTCCCTCGGATAACCAGCATCTTCAGCGATGCCGCCTTCTTACAAAAGAAGGAAGGGGTTAGAAAAGGTCGACCCTAAAAATGTCACACCTCACCTTACTCCACGGATTTCCGTCTCCGGCAGTAAGGCTTTATAAAGACAGACAGACAGACAGTTACAACGTAGAACTTGGTACATGCGTACGTCAGTTCAAGTTGTCATGCCTCAATTAGCAGATAGAGAACGGAGCTAACACTTCGAAAACATCCCATAGCAAGGTCGTGCGTGATCGGCCTCAAGCAGTTGCCCCTTGGGCTCTGCGATCGCGCTTTCAGGTCACTATGATCAATACTAATCCAGTTTTCTTTTCAGTTACCTCAGGAAGTAATATCCTTCCATGGTGTTGGCAACCAGGAAGTGAAAACCGCCCTCATACCTCTAACAGCACAAGTTGAGCACGTTGACCACTTCATTTATCTTGGAAGTCTGATTAGCCCTAATGCGTTAGTCTCTGACGAAATCTCAGTAAGAATTCAAAAAGCTCGTTTGGCTTTTGCCAACTTATGTCACCTATGGCGTAGACGAGATATTCGTCTCTCAACGAAAGGGAGTGTACTGCGCAACAGTTCGCTTTGTCTTACTGTATGGGTGTGAGACGTGGCCATTAAGGGTAGATGACACTCGACGATTATTAGTTTTTAACCATCGATGTCTACGAAACATCGCTCGCGTTAGCTGGGATCACTGAGTAAGTAATAACTAGGTTAGACGACGGGTGTTAGGCAAATGTGGTAAGTCAGTCAATGAGGTTGTGAATCTTCATCGACTGAGGTGGTTGGGACATGTGTTGCGTATGCCCAACCACCATCTTCCTCGATGCGCATTGTTGGCTGATATAGGAATAGGATGGAAGCGAGTAAGAGGCGGCCAAACGAAAACATGGCATCAGTCTATGAAGTCACTGACTGCCGGTTGAGTCGTGTCGGTAGCTGCAGACTACCTGGATGGGGTCCTCGCGATTACTGTAACCAGTGGGTAGATACACTGAGTGACATGGCGCAGATGTATTCACTCATTGTCCTCCCTTAAATCGTGAGCTTTAAATTATTCCATAACTTTCTTTCTACGTTTCCTGAACCATATTCTACATGTTCAAACTCCTTGTTACTATTATTATTTTATTTTATTGAAGTAACTTCTACTAATGGTGGTGGTGGTGATAATCTTGCGGTGCCATGGAGGTATAGCAACTTGAACCGATGCACACATGTGCCAGGTTCAATGTTGATTATACATACATTAGTCACACAACCATCTTGTCAGTAGCTCTTGATGTGTCATTTGCACTCTACTACGTACTTATCTCTGGTGACAGAACTTTGTTGTAAAAAGCAGCATTACTGCATATGCTGGTTGTCTGAAGAAGACACCCTACTTCTGTCGTACCTCTGTACAGTCGGCAGTGCTACTTCGCCATTTGATCTCCAACTAGGTTGTTTCTAAACTTAACACTCTCTAACCGACCTACATGACATGGTATGTCTTCCAGACAATATAGCTCAATCGCATTGCAACGATAAGCGAGTCCAATTATCACGTCAATTTACCAGCTATGATAAGGATTTTAATTAAAAGTCCATACGAAAACCCTCTGGCATTGGCATCTTGTTAAATCCTGAAGTTTATGCAACACTGACTGGACCACCATACACGGTAGTTCACCCAAAGTTCAATCAAAGCATAAATTGTACTACATTTTGTCTATGCTCCCAGCCTATTACAGACCAAAGTTAGCCACCGACAAACCTAGTTGAGTTATAATGATGATCTGGCTAGTACTTGATCTAGGTTGAACGTTCAGGTACATGAAAACAATTGAATAGTCAATGTGGAAACTTCCTGCTCCTTCACGCAAATCACAGCTTATTTCTGACCGTTACTACCGACACACGCTGTCGGTGCTACGCATTCTGTCTATTACAGCCAAGCATGAACTAGCAAGGTTCATACACCAAATAGTTATCAGGTAAGTAGATGTTTATTAAACTGTCATTCTCTTCAGAGTACTTCTTTAGGCTCTAACTGTCTTGTAGCGTGTAATAAATCGTTAATTTTTCTAATTAATAGATTTATCATACTTGATAGATTGAAGTAGGTTGATCGGTGGTATTTAATATTACCAGTGAAAATAAAAACCAAGCTGGATTGAAGTTAACCTGGCATGGGTTGGTACTGGTTGTATTAACATGATGTCGTAAATGTGTGAAATGAGGTTTCTTTTCGTTTCAAAGATCACATCCTTTCTATAAAGTGTACCTTTTAGTAGTTTTCTTACACTCACTTGTCTATCCTACCGTAATCTGGTTTACGCCATCATGCTTCAGTTCGCTACGCTTGATGCGAAGACTGATCGTTGCTGCTACTTTTACGTGGTGATCATGCTTGCTTATCGTGATTACCCAATCGGGCTACGCTAACTCGGACAATCGTTCCTTAAGGTTTTATCATGCTAAACAGGTCGGTTGACGGCAATAAAACTAAAAGTAGAAAACCTAAGGTACAAGGACGAAGTTGTACTCTTGATTGTACAGAGACATGGTGACAGTAAGATGTTTCCCTTTGACAACTGGAATGCAGCGATGCTACCTTCCTATACAGAGAAGGTTGGGTTAGAACAGATCGGCCCTATGAATCTACACCTCACCTTACTCCATTGACTTCAGTATCCGGGATGTTAAGCCTTACCAAGTACAGAGCTAACACACCAAAAATCACTTGCAAGCTGGCCATATTTAACTGCTTCTAGGAGGTTGTCTCTTGGTCACTTCGGTCTCACCCAAGTCGTCAAGACCACCTCTTATACAGTTTTTTTTCCAGGTACCTCAAGCAGCAGAACGCTTTCACGGTGTGGGCAACTAGCCTTCATATTTAATGTGCCTCGAACTAAGTACACTATTCTGTATCCTGAGAAATGGGTTTCTTATGTCATTTTAATCAGTAGAGCACAAATTTCTGCTTCCGTTTTATAGTCTAAGTGTTCGAATATTAAAAGAACTTTTATGTCTTTCTTTCAATAGGCTATCATTATAGATGAATCACCAATAAAACCTCTGTTAACAACAGCTAGTCCATTACGTAGACTACGTCGTGCTAATTCTATGCTGAATAGTCTGTTATATATTGAAGCGCAAGAAGCTGCTCAAACTCAAGGTGGTCTGCCAACTTTGCTAAGTAATAGTTCTAGTCTACCATTGAATTCAGAAGATGATAGCCAACTTACTCGTGAACCATCAATTCAATTTGGTCAAGATTTAGATATGCAACATAAAGATTCATGTTTATCAGTAGCAATGTCGCGTGCTGAACGTTGGCGACGACGTCAACTAGAAGAGGAGGCTAGTTTAAGTCAATACTCAATACCTATCACACACACTTCTAATATTCAATCAAATTCTGTACATATAAATAATAACATCAATCGTGAAAATGTTAATCCAACAGTAACAACAACACCACGTCTACTACGTCGTAATTCTAATCTGTTAGCCAATATGACTTCTTCAGATTATCGTCTAACAACATCATCTGCTATTCAATTAATCCATAGTCCAAAACGAATAAAAACTCCTCGTAAAAGTAAGCTAGCATGAATGTATCATATAACCATCTATCGTTATACTATTTATGTACGTACAGCGTCTGCACTAATTCCTTGGGAACCTGCGGCTTAGTAATGCTAAGACGTTTGACTTCCAATCACTAAATTATACATTAAGATTTCACTCCACTTAATTCGGTTTAAGCAACTGGGTAGTAAGCTTCGTGCAAAGTGTCTTAAAGCCGGGTGTATGATTCCGTACTTGATAAACGAGCTACGTCAACATCACTAAATTGTAGAAAGAGATTGTCTCAATGATCCATACACTACCGTGAGTTTATTTTCATATTAGACCTCGAATGCACACTATTTAAAGTCTTAGTAAATTAGCATTACTTTTTAATTCCCACCTGTTGTCTAATTGATATCATTCTTCATAATTAATGAGAGTTGCATAGACCGTTGAATTTAAAATTTCACATCACAAACTAATATCACTTGGACAAATATTGAAAATCATGGAATAGTTCGTTAGGACTCCTCGGTGGTAATTCTCGTTCACGGCCTCTCCAAGAATCAAATCCAGGACCTCCAGAAATGTAAGTATTTGTATGCCGACTTAGCGGTCTAATAGGTAAGCGTTCACTGTGAGGCCTAAGAGTTCCAGTTTCGATCCTTGTTTTGGTTGTTAATACACACTGCTGAAGAACCCTATACTACTGAGAAATGTCTATACAGCGCTTTTTAGTTTTCCATCTTTATCTAACTAAAGTCAGTACATTGTGTGGAACTTCTAAAAAATTTTAAATAGTACTAGTAATAGTAACAATGTAGATGGGTGTTGCAAATTAGTTGAACTTGGAAATCCAAATGATTAGATTACGCCTCAGGTATCTAAAAAATATCATGTTCGCTGATGGTGGTATGTTCGATTTCATATGGGGTGGTCGTTGGTGTGTTTTTCTAAATCGTATCAAACCTAGTCGAAACTACGGCCTTAGAAATTACCATCTATCTTCGATCCATAATGAATAACTAACTTCAAAGTATTAAGGAACTCTATAATAGAAGGGTAGAATAGCAAGATATCTTCAACTTCTGATTATTGATGTCTTAAGAACGTGAATCAGTCCCGTGTTTAGCTCTGATTATCTAGAGGCCTCCCTCATTCTACTACCTTACTATGAGTAATGTAACGGGTTATTGATATACGTAGATGTCTCAGGCGTTAGAGTTTTCTATTCTTCATTCACCAATTTATGTTTCCTAGCCAAAAATCACAATATTTATTACACACTGCATACACTAGCAATATGATTACACCAAGAGGCGATTACTTGGGTAGGTTTTGCCAATCATCACGTTGTACTAAGTAATGGAGGTTCAGTGTTGGGAGGGTCCTTTCAACAATATCATTTCAATTTACCTCTACTCACTGGTATATTTTCTTAATGGAGTAAGTCGACAGAGAGAGCATTGAACCTAAGATGTCCTCGATTCCCCAAAAAGCTTAGTAATTACAGTCACGGACTGTGAGACCTGGTGACATGAGACCGAATCTTTCATGGATAATCGGTTCCTTCTTGATTGTAGGTAAGTCTTGGATAGCTCTACTGTAACTGCTTTCTTGACGTTGTTCTCGGACTTGCTTATCGTGATGAACGTTCGAGCTGTACCAGCTACAACAACTCTTATTTTCTGTCGGTTAAAAAGCTCCAAACTGAGACTCAGCAAACATCACGTTTCGATATTGAAGTCGTACTGTTAACCGTATTGGCATGTAACGGCAGTAAAGTGTTTTCATCAGACAACCTTCATTGTGACGTTACTGCCTCCTCACAACGGAAGAACGGGGTTTGCACAGATCGTCTCTAGAAATGTGCACCCCACCCTACTTCACAGACTTCCATCTCCAGCAGTAAAGCACTCAAAAGTGCGGAGTTGACATATCTAAAACTGCTCATGGAAAAGCTATGTGTAACTGGCCTCAAGTGGTTGTCTCTCTGGCACTACGAACTCGCTTCTAAGTTTTAACGGTCACCTCAACCCAGTTTCCTTTACCGTCATACCCCTAATAGCACTCGAGATTACAATCTTCTCAACCAATTTCCTTCACTTCCTAATATTTCAGTCATCAGCACAGTAATAATCTTAATCAGTGGCTAGTGATGTGATCTCGTTGTGCTACATCAAATGCAATACTTTGAAGTGACCCGTGACCAGATAAATGTAGCTCATGTATACTCTCTTTTCACAGTCTCATTTTCCGAATAATATTTCTTTGTGTTCAAACTTCTTATTTTCTCTACAACAAGACATTTTCAATGACACACCAAAGCGTACTTCGACAGTAGACAACAATTGTACTCAATTATCCACAACAGTAATAACGACAATTGCTCAGACGAATTCAAATTGCTTTAATCCAGCAGAAATTGTCACAACTCCTCCTAACTGTGTTATGAAACCATCTTTACAAAATGACTGCCAATTTGTGTCAAAAGTGAATATAATAGATTCATTTCCAAGATCTACTCCTCGACGTAGAACGTGTGCGTATAAATCTAAAGGTGTTGATGATAGCCATTTCCTTACCAATACTACCGGTCGTTGTAGTCGTCGTACTAGACATTCTTCTGGTTTCATTCCATCAGCTTCACGTGAAACTATTGTTTCACCTCAATTTTTCGACGAAGAGGCAATGTTTCTTGGAAGAGAAGAATTTCTTAATGAAACTACTCCAAATATGTCTACACGTGTGGAAGAGGATGATGATGGAGCTGAATTTGGAGCCTTGTTAATGTCGAGGTTGGTTGGTTGGTTGTGTTATAATAGCTTTCAGTTATCATTATTTTCTTACGTAAAACAAAAAGAACATTATATATCTATATTTATTTGTACATTCAGTAAAGTTGGGATAGGGCTAACAGTGAGACCTAGGACGTTTTATTTATTCCGCTTAATACCCATTATTTCTGTATCATCTCAGTACTAATATTTAAACTAGAATCTTAACCCCTATATCTTTAGCTTCAGGTACCCAACGCGTGTTACCTACCAAACTGCTGAGTCCAAATAGCCACCAACTTGTTTAATGGAGATTAAGCTGTGTACCTAAGCTTTTGCATCTTCGTGGAGTTAATTTATTGACTGGGTTAAAGTAATACATTCTTATTCTGCAATCAAATGAGTTGGCTATGATATGTATTATGTATGTCTAACCATCTCCTACCTTGACGTGTAATGTTGGTTGACACAGAAGTAAGTTTGTTGGAAGAAAGTAAAGAGTGGTCAAACGAAAATATGGCACCAATCTATAAAGGCAGTGACCGTTTATGTGAGGTACAAATGATCTACTGAGAGGGGTGTCCGCACAATAATCAACAACAGTAGCCCACAATTGGATTCTTTATTTTCCACTAGGTCCTACTTTATACACGATTGACTCACTGAAATCTTTGGCCCCAGTATTACTCCATACATGCTTTTACATTCCTTCTCAAACTGTATAATCTGGCGCATACATGCGTCGGTTTAAGTCACCATACCTCATCAACACAGCAAGTAATATAAGTCGTATTATTATTATTTGTTTATTATTAATAATAGAAGTCGCAGTAACATTAACAGTAAAGTGATTGAGCATATAGAATATGACTCGAGAAGAAAGAATCAACTCATGTGAAGTATAAAATAATTTTACGTTCAAAATCTAAGGAAAAACAAAAAATGAATCCAGTTGAATGATTGTAACCGGTTTTGAGCTGTGTCACTAACTAACGTTTCCAATCGCTTGTTACGATAGTCGCATTGACTACAATCAGCTAGTCTGCACCTGTTGATACGCCTGTATCGTTTTATCCTTCACAACAGTCATCATCAGGCACCGAGTTAGGCAGTGGTTGGCGCACACAATACATATCCAAACCACCTCAGTCAGTGGAGATTTACAACCTAATCAACTGGTTTCTCATATTTTTTAGTTCACTGTACCTAACCTAGGAATTGCTTACTCTATGGTCCCAATGAACACGAGTAATGTTTCGAAGGTATCTGTGATAATCTACTAGCATTTTATATATATTGCCTGCTCTTAGGGGCCATATCCATATAGTCAAATGGAGGAGATTGCTACTATTTTGACTGATAAGAGGACATCTCGCCTATGGTCAACGCGCCCAGTTACTTTATTGCTCATCTTTAGTTCGTGCGTTAATGCAGAACTATCCTGAAACAAGAGTCGTTATTTAGAGGGAGGAAGATGCATCATAAACATTCATTTTTACTCAAGACGATCAGAAACTACATTTTATCAGCATCTTCTCTAAGCAGGACTACATTATCTGTATATTCTGTGTCAATAAGTGGGCCTCCTGGCAGGCGGTCAATTTAGACAAGGAAAGTGTTATTTCTAACAGTAAGTTTACAACAAAATTAAACAATAATAGGAATTGTGAGCAACTTTGACAGACACCATCTGAGTATGGTAGAAAACTGATATTTAGCCTTAAACACTATTAAACTAACTTAAACCACTCAACTATAGTAGGTCTCATTACTTTCATTGAGAAGTACTTTGGATTTATACAGACTCACTGCTTATTAGCTGAAATGTGACGTCATATTTTAAGAATCTCTAAAGTTCATCCCTATACTACACTTTTACACTGTCCCGCCTGATATTTTAATGTCTAATCACTGTATGTTATGCTTAAGGAACAATTCAATCTAGTTACCCTCCCCTGAAAAATGCCGTTGTTTGGCTAAAGTTGAGGAGACTTCTTTCCCTCTCGAGTTGCTATCATATAGCCACATGTGTATTTAGTATCTGCTAACAATGTCCCAATGACTGCCTATTCTAGTTTAAGGGGTGTTGTTTACAGTGGTGATGGTGTGAAATTTGAACCTCCAGCGCTTAACACGAGTTGATGGTTACAGATGATGTACAACTAGGAGAGTTGGCAAACCCTTATTCTAATCCGAGGATGCACATTGGCTCCAAAGTTGACTTATGAACTACTGGCGTTTCCGTTCTACCTTGCGAATTAGACCTGTAGGTCTCAGAAGTAGTTTCCTAAGAAATACACCTACTTTAGTCTGGGCGTCTGAACAATATTTCATCCCATACACATGAGGCTATTGATAATGATCAATAAAATGATCTAGTCTCTCTGATAGATTAGTGTGTTCAAAATATTAGTCTCTACAGTCATCTGACACTTATCTGAAGCTGAGCAATAGCGGACTCGAGAAAATTGGGCTGATTTCAAACATAGACATGGACGCATAAAATATTCACCTTTCATCAGATTATGTAGCATAACTACACTTACGTACTTCTGGCGATAGTAGTATTTATTGATCTGAAAGTAGACCAAAAGGTCTTGTGTTTGTCACTAAAAGGCTTTCCTCATAAAATCATAAACCTTATGAACACTTTACCGGAACACTACTGTTTGAGCCAAAGCCTTTAGTAAACTGCCACCAAAATCGTAAACTTCGAGTGGTGTTCATCTGGACTGCTCAATGAAAACACTGACGATATACAGTGTCTCCTGAATGCCCTTAAAATATAACCATGCTTGGGATTCACTTCTCTTCAAGACTAATCAGCATTGTCAGATAGATTGGTCATTATGGTGGTTTGGTGTTTACAGAAATTTCAACACTGATTTAAAAAGTTCATGTGACTGTTGCCTTTTTTATCACTTGTGACGTGGGTGAGATATCCTTCTGCTAACCAATGAATAAGAATATTGTTCCCCAGTTCGCTTTGTATTAACTTATGATTGTGAATCATGAGGTATGAATGTAGACAACAACTATAGACTGCAGGGCCTGGATCATGGGTGTCTTCGAAGTTATCGAATAAGCAATGCTGAGGTTAGGCAAAATATTGGGTTCTAAATCGGTTGATTAGGTTGTAAATCCGCACTAACTGACGTCATTGGAACATGTATTACATTTGCCCAACGACCCTCTAACTCAGCTTACGACATTGAGTGGTGTAGAAGTAGGATGAATGAAGACGGAGGGGGGCAAACCAAAACGTAGTATCAGTCCATGAAACTATTGGTTGCTAGTGTGAACCGTGTTGATAAGTGTTGACTACCTGGTCTGAGACAGTAGTTGGTTCCATGATTCAGAATCTGTCTGATTGACTCAGATTCATTCACTCTTTAACTTCTGGATGTTATTTTCTATTATTCTTTCATTCATATCTTTTGATTACTTATCGAACTGCATTCTGGCATTCGTCCTATTGATTTGACCTCATTGTGCTAAATATGCCATGGTAACCTGAGGTAACGCCAGACTCTAACGTTTATTATTATTATTATTTTCATGGATAGGAAGCGCAGAAAAGTATCTCCAGTATGTTCACCACTACAGCCTCCCGTACTTCGATTGAATGCAATAACTACGCCAACAACAGCATCTTCCACTGCTAATGTCGATCAACTGTCAACCAGATCACCTAATGGCCACATTACAGTCGAAAGTAGCCATACACCATCACCATATTCACTTGGTAATAATTTTACCGCTACAGCAGCAGCGCGTTTGATGAATGCACCCAGACGTGTTAGCGCGCATATTTACGATGATGATACTATCGATGCTACTACTGTCGGTAGTAACGGTAGTAGTGGTGATTACGGGACTTCTTCAGTTGCTGTTTGTATTAGTAATCCAAAGGATTCTGACATGAAAAACTGTACCGAACCATCTATATCTGTCACAGTTTCAGTGAACTCACCATTGCCTTTTATGGTTAAACCCATCAAATCACCGTTCGCACCTTTACATGTATTCAATCGGCCTTCGAATACAGTCAGGTGAGTAAATGTCATTTGTTTGTGTTTTTATTGCTATGATAATTGTCACATCTTGCAGTTGCCAAAATTGTAATGGTGATCCACTTGTAAGGTCAAACTATATAGGAAAGCGCTTGTCATTGTTGCTGCCATTGCTACTGATGTTGTTGTTGTTGGAATTATTCTACGAGCGGCGGTAGCATTAGATAGCTGTGTCGCCTCAGATTCAAGCCTCGCTCTGCCTGCTTAAGTTTGAATAAATGGATAGTCTTTATATCGCTAGCCTTCATATTTGGTGTGTTACTCGAAGCAAATCATACAAATCTGTATACCTCGTAAATGATTTAGTTAACGAAATAAATTTTGGTTTTGTGAATTTATCGGCTGTGTAAGTCTACACTGGTACTCATATATGTCAAATTTGTCGCTGTTTTCAACTGACTGTGGCTGATACCATAACGTTGTGGTCGGGTTTTCCTGTTGTGATGAATCAATCCAGCAATATTGGTTAGAACATTCATCTTCATGCTAGACAGGTCGGTTAGAGATCGCCAAGATGAAAGGCAGCAAACCTAAACTTCGAGGTCGAAATCATATTGCCGATTGTGCATATGTATGCGATGGCAGTGAGGTATTTCCCTCAGACAACCATCATTACAATGATACTGGCTTCTCACATCGGAAAGACAGAGTTTGAAAAGGTTGATCTTAGAACTGCACACCTCACCTTCACAGATTTTCGTATCCGGTAATAAAACTTTCGCAATTGCGGAATTATTACTTATGGTTACTAATAAAAACTCCATAGGTGACTGATCTCAAGCATTTGGCCCTTGAACTATGCAGTCGCTTTTCCCTGTTTTCAGAATCACCTTTAAACCAGTACATTTTTTGTCTCTAACTTACCCTAATGAGAGCACGCATTTCTATTCGTTTCACAGGAATTAGTAGGGTCACAACAAGAAAACACCTTGGACGTCAATTCGAGAAGGAATAAGTCCAAGAATGCATTCAGCGAACAATTAGATAAGCGCCTAGTCTATCGTAGAAAGAGGAATCATCATAAAGAAGCTTGAAGCGATACTCAGAGACAGTTACAACGTAGAACTTGGTTGCCATGCCTCAATTAGCAGATAGAGATTAAATTATCGGATCAAATCCCAGAGTAGGGGAGGTAGTAACAGAGTTAGTATTAATGGAAGGTAATAGAGATCGGAGATAAGATTTAAGAAAATGTGATTCAGTAAGAAGAAAATCATGGTAAGTTCAGAAGCTTAGAATTTGGAGGAAGACAAGGAATGGATGCACTTGCGCCATTGCCAACGATTTTGAGCCATATCACACAAGGTCTCTAGCCATTTATTACGAGCGTCACACGGACCCCAACCATGTAGTCTGCACCTATTAACATGGCTCAGCCCAACTGTCTATGACTTCATAGATTGGTGCCATGTCTTGGTTTGGCCGCCCCTAGCTTTCTTCCAGCCTACTTCCACACCAGACAGCATTGCTCGTTGAGGTAGGCGGTGGTCAGGCATACGTAACACATGTCCTAACCACATTAGCTGATGAAGATTTACTACTTCATCAATAGACTTACCATATCTACCTAGTACTCTATTCTTAACCCACGTATTGCTCAATCGGTGGTCCCAGCAAACACGAGCAATGCTTCAAAGACATCGATGATCGAATACCAAGAGCCTACGAATATCCTCTATCCTTAATGGCCACGTTTCACATCCATAAAGTAAGACGGATCGAACTACTGTGCAGTAAACGCGTCCTTTGGTCAGTAGTCGGATGTCTCGCCGACGCCACAGATGACGCAAATTCCCAGAAGCTAATCGGGCCTTATGTATACGCGCAGAGACTTCAGCAGACACCAGACTGTCAGGACCGATGAGGCTGCCAAGATAAGTTAAGCGGTCAACACATTCAACTGCCTCACTCCCTATCCTGAAGTAACATTTTGCATTTGGGTGGAGAGAATCGCATCCCAAACATCCTTACATTCATGTTTAAGGTAATCAAAAGATTCTGCATTTTATCAGCATCTTCACCTAAGAGAACTATATCATCTGCATATTCTAAGTCAGCAAGTTTATCACCTGGAAGGAGGTCAACCCCAGAGAAGTCAGACGATGAAAGTGTCAACTCTAAAAGTATGCAAATGATAAAATTAAATAAAAATGGGGAAAGCGGACAACCTTGACGATGATCACTTGAGATGATCAGTTCTGACGACAATCGGCCATAAGCTCTCACTCTACATGTGATGTTCAAGTAGAGAGCTTGTATAAGGTTAATGTACTTCTGTGGTACACCTTTCAATGACAGACATTGCCACATAACCTTACGATCGATGGAGTCAAATACCGCCTTAAGGTCAAGGAATACAACTATTTGTTGGGCGTCTAAAAGTGTGTCTATGTTCCAGAACCTGCCGAAGTGTGAATATTTGGTCTATACAACCACGTTCAGGTCTGAAACCACCTTGGTTCTCTCTAGTTTGCTGTTCACGAGCTTTAGTTAGGCGTCGAAGTATGATTGAAGCCAATATTTTGGACACAATATTCGTTAAGCTGATTCCTTGGTAATTTTCACAGGAGGACTTCTGTCCTTTCTTATAGATTGGAACGATTAGTGTTTGAGACCAGTCAGATGGGATTACGCCCACATCCCAGATTCTAGACAGGATCCCGGTTAATCTCGCTGCTAAAACTGGACCACCATCCCTAAATATTTCAGGGGTTAACGCATCGGGTCCTGCTGCTCTCCCTCGCTTTAGGTTCCCTATAGCCTTCTCAACCTCACTAAGACTTGGGAGACCAATATTAATTTGCCATTCAGATTGCTTGGGAACGGCAGGTAATTGGGATGATGCCGAGGGCCAGTTGAACTGTTCCCTAAAGTGTTCTGTCTATCGGTCCAACCTCCTGGATTGACAGTGAATAATGGTCCCATCTTTTTCTGAGATAGTTTCACTTACAGTTGGATTTTTGATGCCTGTTTCCTTGATAAGTCTGAACAGTTGCCTACTGTTACCTATTGCCACTGCCTTTTCCATCTCTTTAGCTTTTGCCACCCACCACTGCTCACGATCATTCCGTAAGCTTTTAACCAGTTTGTGTTTAAGTTGGCTTTGCTCCTCATCGTATTCAGAACTAGACGGGATGTGTTGCCGAGCATCTATCAGTTCAGTAGGCGCAGCTGAATTCCATTGAGTTTTCCTAACTTTTTGGTTTAGTTTACTGGTAGATATTACTGCTCTTTCAACAGCTTTTTGGATATCATTCCAAGCTGACTCGGGGTGGGTATCGTTTATACAGTTGACTAATTGGTTTTTAAGTTGTTCCTGAAATATATTCTTGACTTTTTCATCATTAAGTTGAACTCTTATGGGGATCTTTGCCGTGGGTCTTTTACGTCCAGTGAGACGCAGACTAATACGCGCTCGTACTAAAGCGTGATCTGAGTCTAAACATGTGCTCCAAAATGAGTGGCAGTCTTCTATCGAGCCTCTCCAACGATGGCTAATGGCAATGTGGTCTATTTGAGTCCAACGTTGAGTTGACTGTGGGGGCCGCCATGTCAACTTATGTCTTTCCTTGTGTTTAAAATTAGTACTTGCGAGAAATAGACGATTATCTGAGCACAGTTGTAATAAACAGTCGCCATTATCTGTTCGTTGCGCCTCGACACCATAGGATCCACCTAGGTGCCTTTCGGTTTCGTCTAATCTACCTACTTGGGCATTAAAGTCACCAGCCATAATCACTACATCAGTACGCTTAGCTTTTTGAAGGAGGTTGGAAAGCTTTCTGTAAAATTCATCTTTTACTTCATCTGAGCTGCAATCAGTAGGAGCATAGGCAGAGACAAGAAAGAGGCAACGGCGTGTGTCCCTATCTTTCCGAGTTCTTACCGTCCCGTTTATACGGACAGCGCATAAGCGACTGTCTATAGGAATCCAGTCAAGGAGAGCCTGTTCAGCTTTTGAAGTTAGTGCTATACCTACACCAGTAAGGCCTCGAGTGGTGGCAGTGGGGTCTCCGGAAACACGAAGGGCGAACCGGACCGGTTCTTTATTTTCATAGGGTGGGGTCAAGTGAATGATTGTACTTGGATCCTGTTTACGCGTTTCGGAGACGCAGCAGACATCGATGGAACGAGAATCTAGAGTCATGGCTAGGGAGGCTTGTTGTACTATTTGGCCTAAGGTTCGAATTTAAGAGCTCCGATATGTAGTTTAGCGCGAGGTTTCAGGACACCAGGAATAACGTTTCGTGAACTCAAACCATTAGAATTAGATGCGTGAGGTGACGAAGTTAGGCTAGACGGGTTAATCGTGGGAATAAGGGGGTTATTGAGAGTTGAGGGTGGGATTTGACCTCGAGTAAAATGATCTCTTGTGCTGTTAGAGGTATGAGGGCAGTTTTCACTCCCTGGCTGCCCACACCATGGAAGGGTATTACTTCTTGAGGTACCTGAATACGAAACTGGATTAGTATTGGTCATAGTGACCTGAAAGCGCGATCGCAGAGCCCAAGGGGCAACTGCTTGAGGTCGATCACGCTCGATCTTGTTATGGGATGTTTTCGAAGTGTTAGCTCCGTTCTTTATATAGCCTTACTGCCGGAGACGGAAATCCGTGGAGTAAGGTGAGGTGTAACATTTTTAGGGTCGACCTTTTCTAACCCCTTCCTTCTTTTGTAAGAAGGCGGCATCGCTGCAGATGCTGGTCATCCGAGGGAAACACCTTACTGCTGTCACACCCCGCTACAGCCAGCAGTACGACTTTGCCCTCAGATCTTAGGTTGCTGCCTTTAGTCTTATCGCTCTCCAACAGACCTGCTTGACATGGTAGGACCTAGAGGAACAGGCGTTCCAGCCAATATAGCTCGGTTGGGTCATCACGATAGGCAAGCCCGACCACCACGTCAAGGTAGCAGCTACGGTCGGGTTTATCTGCATCTAACTCAGAGGGTTATAAAAGACCAATGGACTTCGGAAATTTTTTTGTGAACTGACTTATGCTTGAAATTTCATAGAAAATACGGCTTTTCCATCTTACTTTCACAGATTGACCTTCTACGGAGAGGCTCACTTATCAACTTAGAATATGTAAATAATATTCTGTGAAAACTCGGACAATATGAAGCGTCTCCTGAACGCCCTTATCAATGTAAGCACGTTCGGGTTGTGCTTCTCCACTTCTTTGATCATACGTGTCATAGGCTTAATCATCTGTACACTTGTATGTGCAAATATCAGACTGTTATGACTATTGTGGTTTTTGTTGTCGTTTAATCATTTTAGTTATAAGTATCAACTCAGGTTAATTACTGCTTATTATTGAACTAATATTATTTATACATTTAATTTATTATGTAATTATCCCAAGAATTCAAGATAGTCTTTTTGGTTTTATCGGGTTGTTGTTTGTTCATTTCGATGAACTTATAATAAACAGAAACAGAATATTAGGTAACGATTGATTAGGTTGTAAATCCTAATCGACTGAGGTTTTCGGCACATGTATTATGTATACCGACCACTTCTTGCTTTAATACTCCATGACAATTAGCATACGAGTGAGATGGAAAGTCTAGGGATGGACAAACTAAAGCATGGCGTCAGTTTATGAATTCATTGTCGATTGGTCTGAGCCATGTGATTAGTTACAGACTACAACATAGTTGAAGTTGACACATTAATAGAGACCAGTGTTTGGAGATGTGTCACATGGCTTAGAATCGGCCACAATGATGCGTACACTCTTTCACCACGTCATCTAGAACTTGAGTTTTTATCTGCTTTTATCTACCTCTCAATATAACTGTATTTTCGCAATTATTTTCATTATTTTGTATTTTATTATTAGTGATATTGTGGATACAGCAACATTGAGCAACAGTCAAAGTAATTCATCATGTATTGCACTACGCAGGCGATTATTCGGCGGAGTTGACAACGAACCATTTAATAGTCAATCAAATCAGAAATTATTCAAACTGACTGAAACATATGTTAGTGAATATTATGATAATTCAGAGAATATTAATCCATCATCCTCATCCACACCATCTTCATCTGTCTCTTCTTCAAAATCACATATCCCTCTAACAAAACCATGTCTTCCAGTATCTTCTGGAAATAACTCACGTCATCCATGGGATGAAGGTTCAATAGATATGCCTTTATCCCCAGTACTACGTCAATTACAATGGAACATGGAAACATCTGTTGAATTGACAACAACTACAATTGAATCAAGATGCCATCCTTATGCAACATGCCTATCAGACAAGGGAATGTTCGCCTATTCTCGATTGGAAACAACAACCATTCCAACGGCAACAATTAGAAATCAACCGACTATACGTCCTCGACGTACTTTATTCCAATAATTATTTTTTACTAATTTATTTACTTCTGTTCAGTTTTCTTCAATCCCCTCCCTCTATCAGATTTTCCTCTTGTACATTTGTTCTATAAAGATACTAGTTCTATTAATTATTATGTAAATTGTAAATCGTTAACTGTATATGACCCGTAAAGTAACAATGAATTTTATATGGTATTTTCTAGTACTTATTAGTAGTACGTCACACTATTTATAGGCGTACACTTTACATCCCTTTTCAAAAATTTTTATTATATTAGATACATGTATGTTACATGTTACTGTGAATAAATTATTAATAGTTTGAATATTTTCCTATTAATCGTGGACATTCTGCACTTTTTGCGGACTCATCAGTTGAACGTATGACAAGTAGGGACAGGGAGGGGGTCAAATTCCTGTATTGATTTCATCCTCTTAACAAGGTTATGTGCTATACGAGTTGAAAGTTGTTATGACGCGAAGAAGAGAAGGAGATGGAGGTGACGATTTGGTTGGTGGACGCGAACACTAATAAGATGTGTGCCTAGTTAAGAACGTACGATTGACCTAAGCCCAAATCACCCTCAAGCCAATGACAAGAACACGGAGAGAACCGAGAACTGGAGAACCAGACCAAGGTCCAAGGTCGTATTATATTTTAATCATGCATTTATATATACATAAAGCCAGACCACACAGTAAGCCAATCGGAAATCTAACATTGATACAGAACAAAAGAAATAATGGTAGTGAATGGGGAGAACTTGTACACAAATAGGTAGACGTAGTTCGTAATAATAAACAATACACAAAGAATCAATACACTAAGCGCGAGAACCGGGCAGATAATGTTGGTTGATGTAGTATTAGGGTGTTAGAAAATTAGGGAAAGTCGATATAAATCGTGGCATTAATCTGTAAAGTTGGTGACTGTAGGTTTGGAAGGTGTTAGTAGGTGCAGACTACCTGCTTGTGGTTCGAGCAATCGTGGTCTGAAATAGTTGAAGATGTTGGTTTGTGAGGTCTCATAATGAGCCACAGTAGTGTAAGTGGATCCACTTTTTTTTCTCCCGGTCCCGAGCTTTAAAAAACGCATGTTCGTAGACGTTATTCATCTTGTTGCGTTTATACGGTTGTGACAATTTGGGTTGATGCATATATGTGCCAACTTTTATGTTGTTTATGACTGACTAGTGGCAAACATCGTAAATGTTATCATCAGCTAGCCATTAACGTTCTCTCACAGCCCATACGCACTAAATCGTCATAACCAATATAAGCGGTACTTAGATTGGCGTCAGAGTCTCATCCCTCCCCCTTCAATGGATAAGACGTCGTTTGAAGCGACAGGTATTGAGTTCGAGACTCACTGTAGATACAAACAGTGGAGATGGTGTAGGTACGTCTAGTACAGAAATCCCAAATATGACGAAAAGCAGATAAGCTAATAGAGGACGGTTTACGCTCACCTCTGCATGACAAATAAGTTACATCACACAGTAGACAGAGTTAATGTTGTTTAAAAAAACATTTTTGCTTTGATATACACTAAAAGTATTAGAATGATCCGTGTAGCATCGACTGACGAGTACAGATCATCTCAAAGGTTAACCGATGCATCATTTTTGACATAACCCGCTTATCGTACTTTTGATTTTTTCATTATAAATTCTTTATATTTTGATTATTAGTTCACATTAGTTGTAACGTTTACCTACAAACTTTTAGAACTAGAATTAGATCACTACTAGAGACGAAACAAATATATCGCTGATCACCACTTAATAATCAATTAATATAAATATCTCAGTCTTATAGGATGTCATTCTCAGCCTGCATATATATCAGTGGTTATGTCTTAGGTTGCAGGATTTGGCAACCCGAGGTTCGAATCTTACAGGGATCATGCATTTATTCAAGATTTATTGTACATCTTTCTGAGGAATATAAACTAGCATTAACATTAATTTAAACAAAATTTCCTCTCAACTATCACTAATCACTTAACATCATCAACGTAAATGGAGTCATTTTGACTAATAACCAGATTGAAAGTTGATCATTGATAGAATACTGTCAGTACTAGATAAATTTAAGTTGGATTGTGACTGGCAAGTGGGATCTAGGACGCACGTTTCGTCTTATTTGGGACTCATCGGCTGGGTGTACCTGCATCCCAATGTTGATGTTCACACTGGGACTCGAACTCAGTCCTCTTCGTGCCAAACGTCAATGCGTCCACAGTACAACTTTAATATAACTTGTGTACTATCCTCTCAGGATGTACATATGACAACAGAGGCTGACCAGCTTCTTACTTACTTACTTACTTATGCCCGTTACTCCTCGCTAAGGAGCATAGGCCGCTCACCAGTGTTCTCCATTTAACTCTGTCCTGAGCAATCCTTTCCAATTGTTTCCAGTTGCTGCTCATCCTTTTAATGTCTGCTTCCAATTCTCGCCGCAGCGTGTTCTTTGGCCTTCCTCTTTTCCGTTTCCCAACAGGATTCCATGTTAATGCTTGTCTGGTGATGCAGTCTGATGGTTTGCGTAGTGTATGTCCTATCCATTTCCATCGTCTTTTCCTAATTTCCTCTTCGGCTGGAAGTTGGTTTGTCCTCTCCCATAGTAAGTTGTTGCTGATGGTTTCCGGCCAACGGACATTCAGTATCTTTCGTAGGCAGTTGTTTATAAATACTTGTATCCATCTGATGATGTTTGCAGTAATTCTCCAAGTTTCAGCTCCATACAGCCAACTCTGTCTTCACGTTCGAATTGAAGAGTCTGACTTTGAGGTTAATTGACAGTTGTTTTGAGTTCCAGATGTTTTTCAACTGTAGGAATGCTGCCCTTGCCTTGCCAATCCTTGTCTTTACATCTGCATCGGACCCTCCTTTTTCATCGATAATGCTCCCCAGATATGTGAAAGTATTCACTTCTTGCAGAGTTTCTCCATCAAGTTGAATTGGGTTGGTGCTCCCTGTGTTGTATTTGAGAATCTTGCTCTTACCCTTATGTATGTTCAAGCCTGCTGATACTGAAGTTGCTGCTACACTGGTTGTCTTCGCCTGCATTTGTTGGTGTGTATGTGCTAAAAGAGCTAGATCATCTGCGAAGTCCAAATCATCGAGTTGCATCTTACTTGTCCATTGAATCCCGTACATTCCCTCAAATGTGGAGGTCTTCATGATCCAGTCGACCACTAGGAGGAAGAGAAACGGTGAGAGTAAGCAACCTTGTCTGACTCCGGTCCTCACTGGGAATGCATTTGTCAGTTGTCCTCCATGCACAATTTTGCACTGTGTCCCGTCGTAAGAGTTTCGGATGATGTTGACGAGTTTCTCTGGTATGCCGTAGTGTCGAAGAAGTTTCCATAGTGTTCTCCTATCTACACTATCAAACGCCTTCTCATAATCAATGAAGTTGATGTACAGGGGCGAGTTCCATTCAATTGATTGTTCAACGATGATCCGTAGTGTTGCGATTTGGTCAGTGCACGACCGATCCTTACGAAAACCAGCCTGTTGATCACGAAGTTGAGCCTCCACTGAATCTTTCATTCTGTTCAGCAATACTCTGTTAAAGACTTTCCCTGGTATCGACAGTAGCGTGATCCCTCTGTAGTTGTCACATCTGCTCAAATCTCCTTTCTTTGGTATCTTGACAAGATAACCTTCTTTCCAGTCTGCTGGAACTTGTTCTTCCTCCCAGATCTTTTTGAATAAAACGTGGAGTATCCTTGCTGTTAGGTCGATATCTGACTTGAGTGCTTCAGCTGGTATATTGTCAGGTCCTGCTGCTTTTCCACTTTTGATTTGTCTGATGGCCATCTTGATTTCTTCCATCGTTGGTGGGGTGACATCTATCGGGAGATCTGTAGGTGCTGCTTCGATGTCCGGTGGGTTCAGTGGAGCTGGCCTATTTAGAAGTTCCTCGAAGTGTTCTACCCACCTATTCATTTGTTCTTGAATCTCAGTGAGTGTCTTGCCTTCTGTGTTCTTGATCGGTCGCTCTGATTTACCATGTTTATCTGCCAGTTTCTTCGTTGTGTCGTATAGCTGTTTCATATTTCCTTCTCTTACAGCCTTCTCCGCTGTCGTTGCAAGGCCTTCGATGTATTTCCGTTTGTCAGCTCTAATGCTCTTCTTTACTTGCTTATTTGCTTCTGAGTATTCAGCTTGAGCCTTGATTTTCTCTGCTCTTGTTCGGCTGCTGTTGATTTCTATCTTCTTGTTCCTCCTTTGTTGAATTTTGCTCAATGTTTCAGTGGAGATCCATTCCTTATAATGGTGCTTCTTGCGGCCTAGAACTTCCTGACACGTTGACGTTAGTGCTTCTTTGATTTCTTTCCAGTTATCCTCCATAGTGGTTTCTTCTTCTTTCGGCAGATCTTGTAAGGCTTGGAACCTGTTGTTGAGAGATATTTTGAATTCATTGAGTTTGTCAGTGTCTCGGAGAAAGCCTGTATTGAACCGTTATACTGCTGCCACTCCAGTTGTCCACTGCTTCTTTAGCTTCAGTTTCATTTTAGAAACCACCAGGTGGTGGTCTGAAGCTATGTCGGCTCCTCTCCTTGTTCGCACATCTTCCATTGATCTTCTAAATTTTTTATTGATACATATATGATCGATTTGATTCTCAGTAGTATGATCCGGTGAGACCCATGTAGCCTTGTGTATGCGTTTGTGGGCGAATATTGTACCACCTATAACTAATTTGTTGAAGGCACATAGGCTTGCAAGTCTTTCACCATTGTCGTTTCTGTCTCCCAGTCCTTGTCGTCCCATGATTTCTTCATATCCAGTGTTGTCCATTCCGACTTTGGCGTTTAGGTCCCCCATCAGTATTGTCAGATCATCTCCTCGACACTTTGCTATAATTGATTGCAGTCTATCGTAAAACTGATCTTTGTCTTTGTCGTTGCCGTCGTTGGTTGGTGCATAGCATTGGATAATATTCATTGTAATCCCTTTCTTCATTGTTTTGAAAGATGCTTTGATGATCCTGGGTCCATGTGGTTCCCATCCCACAAGTGCATTACGTGCCTCTTTGGACAGCATCAGAGCAACTCCTTGAGTGTGAGGAGCATTTTCCTCTTCGTGGCCGGAGTATAGTAGCGTCTCTCCCGAAGCCAATGTTTTCTGTCCAGCTTGAGTCAAATGGGTTTCGCTGATTCCGAGTATTGTCAAGTTGTATCTCTTCAATTCTGCAGCTATTTGATTTGTCTTCCCGCTCTCCCACATTGTTCGAACATTCCATGTACCTACAAAAATATTTGCTCTGGTTGTTAGAAGGGGGGGCATCGGCCTCATGACTTCCGAAGAATTTCGGCTTTCATCATGAGGCGTCATATATCCTTCCACTCCCAGGGCAGAGTTTAAATGGTTTAAATGGTTTATCTTGTTTAATCTGGTTTGCGTTTTTTTTAGCAAGTTTGGGTTTTTACGGGATGGGGGTGCTAGCCCCATGCCCAACCCTCCTCCTTTACCCGGGCTTGGGACCGGCAGTAACCCTAGGAGAGCTACAGGCGGAGTTCGACCAGCTTCAGTCCATTACAAATCAACATGAAAATACATGCTTATCATAATTACAGGTACTAGATAAACATAACGCTAATTACTACTCAAAAATCAATCAGCGTAGATGGTCAACATGTTGATTAATTCTCTTCCTGTCACACTTACATATTGAATTCGAGAATGTTTCAGTAAACAGAAAGAATCTACTTAAGGGAATATTGCACTTATTAAGAAACGACTATCATTATGAAGAAAGCAGTTACTATCATCAATTGTAAACGAAAGAGAGAACTGTTCATTCTAATGTAATTTTGTACATTTTAACCACACACACACACACCTCATTAGTATATTATGCGAATGTTGGAAAAGTACTTTCCTAGTAATTTCAGGTTTGTCATTGTGAAAATGTCTTCGCTTTATATGGTGATAATAGAGAAGATAAAAAATGAAGAGTTAAAATAGCAACTGATTTCAAGAATAAATTATACTTGATTAAATATGTCACAGATTGATGTTGGCGGGGTACCATTGAGAACCAGGGAGCTGTCCAGTACTCCTTGGTTTTCAATGGTACCCTGCCAACATCAATCTGTGATATATTCAATCAAAAAAATAACTAATCTCCACAAAAATAAACATCCCAATAATTTATACGATTGCTATGTTGGGTGATTAGAGGAGAATGACTAACTGTCAGAACTATTCCTTAGAAGACTATTCCAATTATTTTTAGTTGTGGATAATGTTATCATTTTATTACTATCATTATTGTATCCCTCGTGTTCTATCCTCCCGTTAAGTATATTTACTGTTAAGAAATCATTTCCCATTTATGACCTTCAGTTAATTGGTTGTGTACACACTACCTCTATTCACTACCACTGTCTCCGTTATTTTGTATTAATGTTGAATACCTAATTGGCTGACTGTGTGGTCTAGTTTTGTGTATATATAAAGGAATGTAATAGGATTCCGTCTGGTGGTCAGCTCAGTTGTGTTATCGTTTTTATTTTGGTTTTGAAGGGGACTAGCAATCACACGGTAGGTTTGTTGGCGCATACTGATTGCTCATACTCTCTCTAGTCATCGTAACAGTTGATGATACTGTGTTCTCTTTACTCAATACTTTGATTGTGTTCTAATTCAGAATAACATTGACAGCTTCTTAATTAAACTCTGAATAAATGGATGAGTATACGGTGGATTCTTAAACTGTCCAACATAAATAATCACTGTAGTCAATCAGCAGCAATTTAAGGAAACGTTAATAAGCTAATGATAAGTTAATTATTGCAATATATTAATACAATGTTGAACCACATGGACGAGTTGTTCGGTTATAGTATAATCTAGGGACAATCTTGAGCTGTTTTCACACTGTCTTTTTTTTGCCCAACAAGTAATAACCTAGAAAACCAGTAATAGTACCTATAGATATCGTTTAAAATGCATTAAATTACTATGAAAACCAATTGTTGAGATCAAAGATTGAAACTTTTAGTAATAAACTTATCAAGCTCTAGGTAAATAACATTTACCCCTAGCTCCAACTGAAGGAGGCTTAATGAACTACTTACGTTACTAATAAAAGTCCTAGAACATGGATGGATAAATACATTGATCATGCGAAATTCATATATTCACTGGATATTTTTGTCTTCTAATTGGTTGTAATCGGTTCAGAATATTCATGATTGTGACTGGACTCGGTTGTATATTCGGATTTAGTTTGTATGATTATTCATGATGATGATCTATAGCTTTAGAGGATGATTTCAGCTAAACTCCATACTTTAAACTATGTTAGTTTAACTGTGGATTAAACAACTTCATTGATAGAAACTACCAGATTAGAACTAAAATTTAAGAATAGCTCAAGTTCGAGTCTCTCCAGTCAAATGTACATAAATTTTAATAAGTCACAATTTAGAAAACCAGATAGTGGATGGCTGTATTTTTTCTAGTATAGACTTCGTCAGTAGCATACATCTATATTCTGGATTCCATCTCTAATGCAGTCGTAGAAAAGTATTGACATGGAGGAGTTCCATATTAGAATAAAACGGTTATTCAGTACTTGGTTCATTTCACTACTGACAACATACTTATAATCTATTCACGAAGAGAACAACTCACAGTAATTTTTTCCATGATAACCTAAAATTAAAAAGTAGATATCATAAATTATTAACCTTTAATAATAACGACATACTGGAGTATTCAGATTGTTAACAAAGCTAACTGGTACATCATTCGAAATGATTTGATCAGTTGAATGTTCAATACAAAGTTATTGAAAGTATGAAGAATGTTTGTAAAGTGCATAGTCAAAGGTGACAGGATCCAATCCTGTGTTAGGAAGTTGAAGCTTATATGGACAATGAAATAGATATAATGCCAGGAGTATTTTAGAGTGTTTGATGTTATATAGAATGTAGTATTTTCAAACTAATATTTTATTAGTTGATTGAATTTGTCACAGATTGATGTTGGTAGGGTACCACTGAAAATCAGAGAGCATTGAAACAGCTCTTTCGTCTTAGTGTCAGACTATTCAGCAATTCACACTTTCTAATCAAAGATTAATGAAAGTGGGAATCCTACTATTGGGCGCCACCCTAATGGTGCACAGAGTTAGGCACTCATCTGTTAGATGTCTCTGAGTTCAATCTCCTTGACAGAATCGAAGGTTCACACCGCTGGAGAGTTCTTAACTAGAGCAAGATAGCTGTAAAATCCTCCCTGGTTTTTATTGGTACCCAACTAACATCAGTCCGTGAAGAATTTAATCAACCAAATCTAATACTAATCTCCAAAACCTCCCCCCCCCCCAAAAGAAAAGATTTAATGTTTGAGTTGGATTGTGGGTAACAAGTGGAATCCAGAATACGCGTTTCATCCTATTTCGGACTCGTCACATTGGAACTCGAACGGAACACGCGTCCTGGATTCCGCTGGCCAGTTGCAATCCAACTCAAACAGTAATTATGAACTATCGCTATACCGAGGCTATCCGCTCAGGATACGTATATGGCAACAGACACTGATCAACCTCAGTCCGTGAAAATCAATGAAAAGATCCAAATATATTCTAGCTTCAATTTAATATCTTATTAATAGCGTGACTATGTTGTACTAGTTGCGATGAGGATAAACAAACAGCGGAGTACTTGGGCGATTTTCATTGTATATTGTGGTACATGTACAATCATTTACAACTAAACCAAAAAAAAAGAAAACTGACAGCATTCAATAACAACATCCTTTTGGGTGTTAGATGTCTATCATATTGCTGAGTAGCTAAAATCTAATTAAACATCAACTAAACAAAGATTCAATAACTTTAATAACTTAACAACGTATTGCCTAAAGCGCTGAATTCATTCTCACCCTTGTTGGATTCAGCCGTCGTCAATGTACTAATCATATTGATTTATAGGTAGGATTGATATGGTTGTCAATAGAATTGAGATACTCTTAAATGACTTAGTTACATCCAAAATATCCAAAGTTGGATAACTGTAACTAATAAAAATAATCCTGTCAATATAATTTCGATGTATTTTATCATTTGTAAGAATTGGAATGTTGTATCTACTTACGATGTTTCTACAGTAGATGCTACTATTGAAATGAAATTAAAGTGATTTGATTATAAATTGATTCAATCATCAATAAATTTATGTTTTGATACTTGGATATCATTTTTGAGTTACACTTTAGTTGTATAATGGTTGATAATATTACTCTGATTGTTGATAGAGAAGTATGTGGGGAAGGATTCGAACCAGTAACCTAGTCTCTGATAACTACATTTTCAAAAACTAAATAAATTTTAATAGTAACAGCCTACTTTGAGAACATTCCTATCATATACTGTCAGTAAGCAATCACAATCTCTCTATTTACAATTAAAAGATACATACAGAATAATGAGTACGTCATTCATATTAACTGGGCTCTGTTTTGATACCACAACTTATTAACCGCTCTCTAGTAGTGTTATGGCGTAAGAAAGAAAGGAAGGAGGGTTTTGTTTGGTAAACGCGAACGCTAATGAAGTGTGTGCCTATGTGGTAATGCATAATTGACTTAAGCCCACTCACTCCCAGGCCAACAATAGAAGAACCAGAACTGAGAACCGGAAACGGAGAGAGTGAGATCTGAGAACCGAGATCGAGACCGTATTATATTTTAATCATGCCTTTAGATATGCATAAAACCAGACCACACGGTAAACCAATCACAAAGCTAACATTGATACAGAACAAAGGAAAAAGTGGCAGTGAATGGGGAGAACTTGTACACAACAAAGTAACCGTAGGGCATAGTAATAAACAATATACAAATAATAAATACACTAAACGGGAGAACCGGATAAGGGGAACATAACAGTCATAGAGATAAAATGGTTACATAACTCATGAATAAAATAATGAGAATAGTCCTCCAAAATACAGTTCTGAAAGTTGGTTACTTTTCTTTAATCGCCCGGCGTAACAAGTAGTATCTCGAAATCTTCGACAAGCGAACTCGAATAGAAAGAAAGAAACGTCTAGAAGTATAAACACGGCTTCACTTACAAGGTTAATTTATGTACACATAATATGGGGTGGTATTAATTTGTGATCTTTAAACTCCACAAGTTTATACAGATGTATAAGAGTTAATAACAAGATCCAATTTTACCATGAATGACATTCGTGAAATAGTTCTGAAAGACGTATGTAGTAGTGTTGATCTGCAACTTAAAGGGTGACTTTTTAACTTTCAGTATTTGGATGAATTTGTTTTACTATGTGATGACATATAAGCCGATAAACTTGCACTTCATTATTCGGCCATCAGTATTCTTTAGCAAACATTATGATTACAAACTACTTGTAGATTTATTCCCTTCGAAAATTTAAATAATGAAAGCACTACAACACTTGCAGAATAGTCGCCGACATATTTACAGCTAATCTGGAAGAGACAAAGTTAATGCCTGCAATAAACCAAATAACACTCTACAGAAGGTATGTCGATGATACACTTATTCTATTCAATAGTATAAACCAGGAGAAAAAATTACTTGAGATCTTTAATACAGCTCATCCCAACATCAAATACACAATGGAGTGAGAAAAGAACATTACCTTCCAATTCTTAGATCTAGGAATTTTACGAGGAGATGATAGTAAGTTCCAACGATTTATATTCCAGAAGGATACATGGAATAGACAATACCTTTATTTTGAAAGCTTTTGTCCCATTAGCTATAAACGTGGTTTAATGAAGTCACTCTGCTATGGAGCTAAACAACTGTGTACTACTGATAAACTCGAAGGTGAAATTGTAATCATAAGAGAATGTCTTCGATATAATGGGTACCCAGAAATAGGTCTTGTGAAATATATCAACAGTTGTAATCGAAAATTCGAAGTCGAAACACCAGAAAAGAAAAGGGTATTTACTTAGTTAGTATTTAAAGAAGACCAAGTAACCAAACAATTCACTCAAAGACTTGAAACGATCATCAAACAAACATTCCCTACCACCAAACTATTCACACTCTACAAAACACAGTATTTAATAAAACAAACAAAAGTTGGTAAATACCCGTCTCATATCATCTCCAATTGTATTTACCAGTTCATATGTACTTGCAAAAGCAAGTACATTGGAAGGACAGAAAGATGGGTCTTTTTATGATTTATTGAACATATCCCGAAGAACTTATATTTAAAAGGCGCACACTTTTAGAAGTACAATTATGCGTCGTAAACAACATGCATAATTGACATTCAGAAGTATATATGTGATTTATTGAGAGTGAAGATAACAACACAAGAGACATAGAGAGAGGATATACAATTGTATCTGGTACATATATATTTCAGATTATGTAATCTATTGTAATGTGTATGTTCCTGTTACGCCGGTCGATTAAAGAAAAGTAACGAACTCTGAGAACTGTATTTTGGAGGAGTATTCTCATTATTTTAGTCATGAGTAATGTAAATACTTCATTTCTACGATTGTTATGTTCCTCCTACTCTACCCTCCTGTTTATTATATTTACTCTTAGTATTTTGTTTATTACTATGCACTACGGTTACTTTGTTGTGTACAAGTTCTCCCCATTCACTGCCACTACTTCTTTTGTTCTGTATCAATGTTAGATTTGTGATTGGTTTACTGTGTGGTTTGATTTTGTTTTTATATAAAGGCATGATTAAAATACAATACGTTCTCCGTTTTCCGATTCCCAATTCTGGTTCTTCTTTTATCGGCCTGGAGGGTAAGTGGGCATAGGGCAGTCGCGTATTATCAACTATGAGCATCTCATTGGCGTTAGCTGCAACCAACTAAATCTTACTTTCTCACGTCATAACAGTTCCTTACCTTTATTCATTTGGTTCTTGATTCATTAGTCGTTTATTTGAATAGGACTAATTAGGTAAGTCTAGGTTTTGGTTGTTAGCTTACTGAATCAAATCAGTTAGTACTCAGCGATACAATCAGTCAACTGACAACTCTAACAATATCAGTGATGTTTGAAAAGTATTCACGAATTTAAAGAAATTCGGCTTATGTCATATTTAAACTAATAATATGTTAGCTTAATGAGGCGTTGATACACAGTATGTCATTATCAACTAAATTAACTACGCCATAGTCCCTATTAACTGTTGATGAAATTACTAATTTGATTACAGAGTCGGCTTTTGTTAAGGATTTTGAGGCCACTTCTGAGGTGTGGTTTAGACGTCATGACGAATTATTTCTTTGAATTGAATGGTATCGAGAAAGTTTGATCATTTCTTCGGAAGCTACGTATTCTAGAGCATGACAAGTGCTGCGACTAGGAAGTCAACTGACTCAAAGTTTGATCAAATCGTAAGCTGTTTATTTCGAACTTTTGGGAAGAAGTCTACATTTATTCACAAGAGATATTGTTGTTTACAACTACTGAATAAAGCACGCGATGACTACATGACTTTCACAGACATACATAGCCATCAGTGACTCTAGATTAATTTAAGTGAACTTGTGAACTTATGGACTCAGATTTGGTACTGATGCCAACGTAGGAATACGTATATTGGCCGAGAACGAGGTGGATCAAAATGTCACCTCCCAAGCAATCTGTGTCGAAAGAGTGTCAATGAATGGTAAATTTGAAACAGTTCGAACCCCAGGACTTGAATAGAATGTAACAAAAAAATCACATATAAATTATGGTCTCACAACTACAGAACACATTATTTACTGAATATGTCAAGGAAGTTACCTTTGGGATTTAAAATATTATAGGATGTCTGAAACCCACCACCCCACCGGAAGACAAACGTAAATTTCCATACAATCCTAAACGATCCCTCTTTGACGCATTAATTCGCTATACGCCTGTAAGCTCTATTCATGGGAATGAAATTTTGTGAAACAAAACATAATATTAAGGACCTTCATAAGATCTATTTAACCCCGGATTCAAACCGAAAACTCCAACCAACCAAATCTACCGTTCTGTATTGTTTCAACCAGTTCCTTAATACGAAACAAAACATCCACAACATACTGACTAATGAATACATGGAACGATATTTAAGATTTACTAACAGAACATTCTTATAAAGGTATGGGATTGGTTCTCGTGAACTGAAAGTCTTCGTAGGTGAAATTATAACATTGCCCCTCCACTATTGATGAAAAGAAGTTTTATAAACTAACTAACAATCAACTAATTGATGTTCCCAAAAAAATGAAAACTACTTGTTTACCAAACAGTGTTTATACGAACGAGTTAAACAACCAGGACCTAAAGTTCAAGGAAATTATTGTTTAGGACGACGTTCAAAACAAGATCCACTAAATTTCAGTTGTAACTGGTATAAGGAGCTTCTGTTGTCACGTATCTTTGATCTGTAGCAGCTTATGATACCACTGAACATGGTATTGAGTTATTTAAGTGGGATTGTAACTGGCAAGTGGGATCCAGGACGCGCGTTTCGTCCTAATTGGGGCTCATCGGCTGGATGTACCTGCACCCCAATCTCGATGTTCACATTGGGATTCCACTTGCCAGTCACAATCCAACTTAAATAATACTTGTAAATAATTTGCTATATCGAGGCAATCCGCTCAGGATGCACATATAGCAACAGAGACTGACCAGCATCAGTTTAAAACAAATCAACGGGAATATACAAGTTGATCCTAATACGGTATTGAGTTATTATGAATTGCACACTTTCTATTACGCCATGAATGTTACAGGGTGACTAAACAGGAGAACCTACTGTATCCACGCTTTTGAATTTGAGTGTTTGATCATGGCTCATTGAAATAAATTATCTCATATCAACTAATCTTCTTCACTTTATATTACGCGTGAAATATAGTCGGGCACCTAAACGTTGAATGATGATAGCTGTGACGTTGTAGGGATATATTTCATTTAGAGGTTAGATAGATATCAAACATCATTTAACCATTGGGGTAAGTGAAGAATACAACCATGGTTCTAACAGACTTGTTCAACAAAAATGTTAAACATGTCATTGTGTTTAATAAAATAAAATAATTCTCCCCCTCCCCTCCAAGATATATTGCCATCACTGTACAGACTGATGACCACCTTATAGAGCGTAGATATACAATTTCTTCCAGAGTCTATTAGATATTTCGAAAGTAGGTAATTAAGAATTAACTTACTTGTGGGGAGTACTAAGATGTAAAAAATCAATGAAAATAAAACATCCTAACCTTTGAAAAGTCTGCCCTATGATGTTCCTATTACTTCATATCTTAAAGTACTATTGGAAGCTTATATTCATGAAGAATTCCATGATTAACATAGTTCACCTATTGTAAGTAGTTAGCAGAAAACCCTCTATCCTTGTTTTGTGATATTTATCACTTGTCAGCAAGGTATTTCTACAATCTTTGAGAGAACTTACGCACCCTAGTGCATTCAGTGCTAGACCACTCAGCTTCAGAGTTGTCAGTTGTCATCACTAATTTATCCATCTCAACATAGTAGCAGCGATCTCGGGGAACTTTGAATTATGTTCTCATCACAACTAGATCGATAGAATCTGATTTAACAAACATGAAATTGGTCACTACACAGTTGTCAACCAATATATAGTACAACTATGTATGGAGTGAGACATTTACCCACTAATCCAATCAAAATAACATGGAATGAACAGTGTATATAAATGCACAAAAGTAGGTTATCAACATATCTCCTCATACATTTCACAGTATATTAATCTTGTTCCAGATCTGTAATAATTCAACCATGCTTTCCGCATTTTCATTGATTGAAAGGTCCACGGAATTCCACAGCAGTGACACTCTTCTCCTTCCATTGATGTTTCATATTATTTTTGTAGAATCATAAACAAGAGTAACTTTCTTAATTTATTTTGTCAATAATTGATTGTCATATTATAATCCCATGAACACATTGCATCGGAAATTTGAGATAAACATGAAGAGAATGAACATTACCTGGGAAGAACTGGAAATGAAAGCCCTGGAGAGTGTTGATTGGAGAATGCTAGTCGGCGGCTTATGCTTCATATGGAGTAACAGGCAGTGATTGATTGATATTATAATCAGAGATGTAAAACTGTACAAATAATGCTTCGTTTAAAATCAGAAGACAAGACCGAGGGAAGTGGGTCTCACAGTCCCACAAATATTACACCAGTTATCCACAGAATAACGGTAAAACTAGTATGCGATGAAAAGTCAGGTTATCTAATTTGTGAAAAGACTTATCTTCAGTTCTTAACATAGCTTTCTCAAAACTACTTCTTAAACGATTGATCATTTTGATTTCTTTCATTTTGTCTTCAGTACACTCACTCTTAGACACCTGATAACAGGGTTCTACTTTGAAAAATCTAAAGTTTTCGACATGGATTACTTCATGGTTCTTAAGGACAAAGCTCTCATCTTAGGGAATCAGGAATCTATTGTATGCTTGAATAAATCTATTCTTTAGTCATTAATATTGAATTCGTACAACTGAATGCTCAGTCGGTTCCAACTGGCGTAATACACGAAAGTGTTTCAAGTACTCGCATATATTTTACATAAATGATATGTTCAAATGTCTCAGTATGGTCAAAACGTCTATATATGCCGATGATCTTAAAGTGGTCTACTATTCTCCACTTCATGAACACAAGTAAATACATAAGTTCACCAGTTCTCGATTCTGCATAGTTGAACTATGATGTTAGGAATGGGAATTGGAGCATATTTCTTCTAAATGAGGATGACTTAAGTTGGATTGTGACTGACAAGTGAAATCCAGGACGTGTGTTTCGTGTTAATTTGGATGCATATATAGCAACAGAGACCGACCAATTCATCTTAATAAATGAGGATGGTTGTATTCCGGAGCTATACAACTCAATTCCGATTTCTCTATAAATAATATTAATTAATTAATGTTTTATTCTCTGGTTGACTTAAGATTCACATATTCTTATAATCTGTAATTATCACATCTGATTACATGATAGGCACTTGTGTTGCATCAACTAATGGATCCCGTATTATGTAACTTTCGGAACATTGATTTGGTGAGAATGCTAAATCCTCCAAAAATATTATTATTTAGGAAATTAAGCTAAACACTTTGTAACTGGGTGTTGTGGAGATTGCTGTGTTAAGTTGATACCACAACACCGAATCACAATCTATATCAGCTCACTAGTGACTAAGCTGTTGAAGCAATTACTGAAGTTATAGTTATAAGACGTGACCAGTGAAGTTTAGTCACGTCGATGTGAGGCAGTTACCCACCGATATAAGTGGATAAGGTCACGTAAACATATCGCTAATTAACTAAGTTAGAAATATCATCTAAAAGGTTCTTGTTCGTCTTTTGTGAATTATACCCACTAAGTTAAGTTGAACTTCTCTTCATAGTTAGTAGGACTAGGATACTTAAGCTAGATTAACATGATCAGCTGAAGTGTTGATCGTTGTTTTGCAATTAGTCGGTATACAACATACAGCCCCATTTTCATCATTGCCATTAAACCTTTTTCTATTTTTGAGTTAAATATGTCACTAAATGTTGTTTTTTTCATTTTACAACCTCAAGTTTTCACTACTTTTCATTTTCTTCACATTCATCCAGTTATTATCATTATCTTTCAACTTTCAGTCTGTTAATCAGCCTTCTTACAACATATTTTCTAAGGGTAGGACTCCAATTTTAATCAACTTGTGGTACAGCACGACATCCATTCAATGCCACTGGTAGTAACTTTATCCTTTTTAATGTGTTTAAGCTCGAATACCACGAAACGCGCGTCATAGATTCCACTTACCAGACCAAATCCAAACTAATTCATACCTATAAATCACAGCTGTATCGAGGTAATCCACACAGGATTAACATATGACAACAGTAACTAATCATCTTTAGACTATAACAAGTCAACTGGAGGATAGAAATACCTCCAGATTAGTTAGCTTTCATAGAGATTAGTTTTGATTTGTTGTTTGTATTCTTTGCGAATACCCGCCTCCTGATGTGTTCAGCGACGCGCACCACTGAAGAGCCCCACACCAAGATAAAAACGGTTATAAAGTTGTCTATGATTTTCACTGGTATTCAACTGTGACCAACCTTTAACGAATACAATCTACTAATAAATATTTACCAAATTATCCCTATAAATTCAAATGTATACTGGTAAGCTAAATGATATCGTCAAGAAGGAAATTTGAATAAGAACAATTGTTTCAACTTACAGGAATCTCGTAATTCTGGTAAATTTCATGTTAGAATACATGTTAGTTTTAAAATACTTACTTAAAATGATGCATAGAATATTTGCTAAGGAATGTATCATGGAGACTGAATCAGTTGAATTCAAGAAGGCTGTCTACTGTTCGATATGTTCGTTCACTGTACGCAAATCACTAATTTCATTTAATCATATTGAAACTGTAAATAGACTGATGAATGTCTTATATCCAAGTGTAAAGTGAACCATTCTAGGTTGAATATAGTCCCTCCCATCTTGAATTCAAGATTGTTTGTATAGGCTAACATGGTAAATATAACTTATAGTTCCGACGAACGAACGTAAAAAGTGACCTAAAAAACAAATAGCTGACTATATCAAGGCAAAGAGTAGTGGCTGACTTCCATGTGAAAGCAAAGTAGATTGTAAGATATATAGTGGATCAATGACATTAATAAACTGTAAATACCAATAGGCAGACGAAAATCGTAATGGTTGTATCACAATCCACACCTGTATTACGAACCTAATCCTAAACATCTCCTAAAGTACTCCTTATCCTGACCTGCATCTCTAACGGACTCCTAATCCCTAACCTACTGCCAACCCTAAACCTAAAGTAATCCTAACAATAATCCATAAACCACTCTTATAATCTAGTGTATCATCAGGAAGATTAATCATTGAAGTATTAACTTAGAACAGCAAATAATCGACTCCTTTCCTGTTGGCTTCATGTTTATTCATCTCTGGAATTATGTCAGTAGCTATGCTATGTTATTACTTGTCTTTTAGACGAAGGCTTAGAACTGGCACTCAATTTTCTAGTTTTTATTTCACTGAAGCTATGAAGACCATGATGAATATGTTCTTGCATAATTCAACACCCACTGTGTTTCAAACCGTCTAAACCCACCAAACAGCAGTATAGTGTAGACTATCGAGTAAGGAAGGTTAAAAGATATGACAAAATGAAGAGTCCCAAAGACGGATGATTCCCAAATGAGCATGTTATGAAAGAAAATCTGCTGTATTTCAAAAACTCATGACTTATGGAAATTTATAATGCTTTTCTGTATGTTACATTTCACTTCAACGTAATATTATTTACAGTATGTGTATGGTAAGAGGTATATGATTAACAATCTCTAACCGACAATCCAGATCCATTTTAACCTCTGATGATAACTGTTTAACTACCGAAAAGTTTGAAATAGGGGGGTTAAGCGTTATCAGAGTCATTTGGAGGCTCTGAAGCCGAGTCTTCAGAAGGATCGAGGGTGTTACTAAGCAGCCCAACAGTAAGACAAAACAACTGTCGAGTCCTCTCTAGTTCTCAATGGCACCAAATAAATATCAATCCGTGATGAATATAATCAACTACAATTAGAACCGTTCTTCACAAAACCATCTTGATCTAATATATCGGAAATGTTCATAGCAGATAGTAGAAGATAACTTTAACCTCTTGAAATAAAATCGTTGATGATAATCACACTCTAATGTATGCAGCACTCATTCATTCATGATCTACAAACAATCAAAACATTGAACATGTTTTGGATTACCTCAGTAAACATTTATACAGAAGCATAGAATTGTCAGAACAAATACCAATTCTCATCAATATAACTTACCTATCAAATCTTTAACCCCACCTATGTAATGAAAGGAAGAGAGAACTCAAATTCTTAAAGTAATTATTACATCATCGGATAACATCAGTCGTCAACATCAAAATGCCAATCATATATACGCTGAGTTTCTTCAAAACGTCTACAGAATTAAATAAGTGCATTGCATCTTCTCTGTTCAGGAGAACACTATGGAAACTTCTTCGACCCTACGGCGTACCAGAGAAACTCGTCAACATCATCCGGAACTCTTACGACGGAACAGTGCGAAATTGTGCATGAAGGACAACTGACAAATGCATTCCCAGTGAGGACCGGAGTCAGACAAGGTTGCTTACTCTCACCTTTTCTCTTCCTCCTAGTGGTTGACTGGATCAAGAAGACCTCCACATTTGAGGGTATGCACGGAATTCAATGGACAAGTAGGATGCTACTCGATGATTTGGACTTTGCGGATGATCTAGCTCTCTTAGCACATACACACCAACAGATGCAAGCAAAGACAACCAGTGTAGCAGCAACTTCAGTATCAGCAGGCTTGAACATACATAAGGGTAAGAGCAAGATTCTTAAATACAACACGGAGAGCACCAACCCAATTCAACTTGATGGAGAAACTCTGCAAGAAGTGAATACTTTCACATATCTGGGGAGCATTATCGATGAACAAGGAGGGTCCGATGCAGATGTAAAAATAAGGATTGGCAAAGCCAGGGCAGCATTCCTACAGTTGAAAAACATCTGGAACTCAAAACAAATATCAACTAACCTCAAAGTCAGACTCTTCAATTCGAACGTGAAGACAGAGTTGGCTGTATGGAGCTGAAACTTTGAGAATTACTGCAAACATCATCAGACGGATACAAGTATTTATAAACAACTGCCTACGAAAGATACTGAATGTGTGTTGGCCGGAAACCATTAGCAACAGCTTACTATGGGAGAGAACAAATCAACTTCCAGCCGAAGAGGAAATTAGGAAAAGACGCTGGAGATAGATTGGGCATACATTACGGAAATCATCAGACTGCATTAACAGATATACATTAAGATGAAATCCTGTTGGGAAAAGGAAAAGAGGATGGACAAAGAATGCACTTCGTCGAGAATTGGAAGCAAACATTAAAAGGATTTAGAGCAAATGGAGACAGTTGAAATAGATTTCTCAGGACAGAGTTCAGTGGAGAATCCTGGTAAGCGGCCTATGCTCCTCTGTGAGGAGTAACGGGCGTAAGTAAGTATCTTCTCTGTTCATTTAATGAAATAGCATTGAACAATAGACTACATTACAAGCTTTCATTCTTACCATATATATATGCGTGTTTTCCAGCCGTTATGTAGAGATGTGCCATATACTGGATATGTTCACATATGGATAGCTCTTAACATTTAGAAATGAAGCCTTTAATGAAAATGACTCTTTAATGTGCACCAGCCTTTCTCTAAATGTTCTATGCAGATTAGCTATAATTAGTTGTTTCAGTTTATTACAGAGTGATATCTGTTGGGTGTCATTGTAAACTGCTGGATACATCATTCTTCTTAGCATAAACCTCTTCAGTAGTGTATATAGATGTGTAAACGATAGTATTTACTTAATAGAACATTAAATTAATTCAGTTATAATTAAATTAAGCTCGAGTTTATCTGTAACATTTTGATTATGTGTACATTAAAGGTTTCATGAGTGTTTTCATCTGGTACTCCAGGTCACTTTACACTGATTGCATTTACAAAAGAGAAAGAATTCAAGAGAATATCAGGCGCTTAAAATAAAAAAAATTACATTCTATTATGCAACACTAACCCAGAAGAGAAATAATCCAGAGTCCTCAGAAAAAACAGTCAATTATGTACAATGTAGAATCTGGAACAAATGTCCATCGGTCCAAGTTACCACACCACTCCATCAGTACAACATGATGAATAATAAAAAAGAAGTAAGAGTAGTAATAAAATAAGAGATTAAGATTAGATACTGAAAGTATAATTTGAGAGAACGAGGAAGTTCGTAAAAATACAGTGGATGAGAATGATAATGATTTAAGAAAAGACAAAGAGTGAATTCACCTAGGTCTCTTAAAAGAATTGTGAACCACCTTACCTTCTAACGTCTCCAACCACTGATTACGATAATTTCATATAGCCTTAGATATAAAAATGATTCAAACCGGCAGTCAACGAATTCATTGACTAATGTTATGTATTAGTATGCCCTTCCCTTCATTTCTTACATCTTACTCTCTCAATAATCAGCATGTATCAAAATGTGATGTAGTTGGGGATACTTAATACATATTCCAATCACTTCAGTCGGTGAAGATTCGCTCATATCCTGTGTCCATGATTAACACTACTTACTGGATTATCCTAATAAACTCAGGCATTGTTTCAGGGTCATCGATAATCAAGTAACAGTTGCCTACAAATCAAATCTCCTTTTCATGGCGATATTTCACATCCATACAGTAAAGAAAAGTGCTTCACAGTATAAACATCACTTGATTGATAAAAGAACATCTTACCTACGCCTTAAGGGACGTAAGCTACAGTTGAGGTTTGTGATTGCACGTCAAGGTCTCTTCAGATACCAAACCACTAGAGCTAATCAAACTTTCAGGATCAACAATATGATTTTTCATTTAGAGAGATAGGATCTCATAACAAACATGCTCACGTTGTCATACAATGCAACTAAATGACTCTACATTCTGTAAAGATCATCACCAAACTGAACTATGTCATCTATGTATTCAATATCGATAAATGAGTCTTCTGTTAGACTTGCTGAGGTGAAGTGATTGTGTGACGAATCTGTGAAATTCAAACAACGAAAACATCATATCTATTAATGAGTTAATAACGAGATCATACAGTTATGAATAAAGTAGGTAGACCTAACGGTCGGTACGTAAGATTGTAACTTTTGATGACTGGATTAAGTATATTTGAGTACACAGGCTTCAGCAAGTATATGTACTTTGTTTGTACTCCTTTCAGTGGCTAGCGTTCAAGGAGAACTGTTTTTTTGTCAAGACAAATGCTGATACAAGTCAAAAAATATAACTAATTGCTGACGCCGATAAGGAATAGTGTGTATTTGATCATTTCAGTCACGAGCAGGTCTAAAACCAACACAGTCTTGATGCATATCTTTATTTCAGATTCATTTCAGCTTTTCCAACTTCAGTGAAAGTTGAAGGATCAAAAATGATGGATGTAACACGTTTATTGAATAATCAAACGTTAAGCGTAACCTCAGCCCGTTTAGAATTAGTGTTGCTGAACATAACCATCAATGAATTTTGGTTAGATACCTACTTCTTAAAGGAATAAAACTCAGAATGATTATTTTCTCTATGGTAACAGTGGATGTTAGACATTAAGTGAGTACTGAAATCTGTATAGATCACTTTAGGCTAAATCAACTGTTATGTTGGACGACTAAAAAAGAGTAACGAACTTACAGGACTATGTTTTAGAACACTATTTCAATTACTTTAGTTATGGGTAATGTAAACATTTCATTTCTATCATTGTTACTTCCCTCTTACCTTATCCTCCCATTTAGTTTACTTACTGTTGGCATACTGTCACTCATTATGTACAACAGTTAGTTGGTTGTGTACAAGTTGCCTCTATTCACTTCTACAATCCCCTTTGTTCCTAATTGGCTCATTGTATGGTTTGCTTCTGTATATATATATATATATATATATCGAGAGAGTGAGGGAGAGAGAGAGGAATGTTTGAAATATAATTCGATTTTGTCTGGTTTATTCATCATCTTATATTCTTCCAGTTCAGCCCTGGGATCAAGTGGGCATCAGGCAGACATATAAGGACTACCTAGGCACTCATTGTAACTTCGTGCGTACAAGACTATATCCATTAATTGATCTCATACATCAACTATAGAGTTATTTTTCTACATCATAGTATCAACACTATAGGATATTAAAGTGTAACCATTACATTAAATATAGAATAATTGTCATAATATCTTAACATAATAGAACTTTCATTGTCCATATTCATTTAATAGAATAATCAAAATAAAAATATGAAGTTACATGTTTGTTATCTTTATGTTACTGTACTTCATATTTCACTGTACTATGTATTTTGCATACTTGACCGCAAGTGTTTTCATTTATATACATGTAATTCAATAACATTCAAGTACTTCAATCTTATGTACTGACTTCCATATAATTGATAATGTGCACATTTGAAGTTGATTATTAAACTACACTTGAGATTATCTTATACTCAGTGTAAAGTTGTTGTAATACACGTAATTCATCAATGATGAAGAGTGTTTTATTTTCAATAGTTACATCAATAATAACAGGACTTTTTGTGTATGGAATCGTTTGTTTATGTGGTACTATAAGTACAATTGAATACATTCAACAAGATGAATCTTTTTGGATAGTGAGCTCATGATAACCGATAGAAATCTATGAATGGAAATTAGAAGATGTGAACTTTACTACGAAATATCATATGTGTACACAGACAATTAAAGTGTGTTACATTGGATGATTCAAGAGAAATAACTAACTCTGAGAATTCTGTTTTTGAAGACAGTATAATTTGCTGTAGTTACGTTTAATGTGAACACTTATTCCTACCATCATTATGTCCCTCTTACTCTATCTTCCCGTTTTGTATATTAACTGTTACTATATATCTGATTGAATATGTCACAGATTGATGTTGGCAGGGTACCATTGAAAACAAAGGAGGACTGGAAAGCTGTTTCGTTCTAGTGTGGAACTCATCAGCAATGCACACCACAGATTCCATCCTAATTGTTAATATATCATTTCTCATTTATGAACTACAGTTAATTAGTTGTGTACACGTAGCCTCATTTCATTACCACTATCTCCCTTGTTATGTGTTGACGTTAAATGCCTAATTGGCTGACTGTATGGTTTGGTTTTGTGTATGTCACAAAGGAATGATTGAAATATAATAGGAATTAGCACATTGATTTATCTTCTTGTGTTATTCTTATTCTGGACTGAGACTAAGTTGGCGTCAGGCAGATATATAGAAACCAACTAGGCACTCTTATTGGTGTTTTTTGTTGTAATTGAGTGAGCGCAATGTCATATCAATTAATTGGTTGTACGCAACAGTTGTAAACAGCCAATTTACGTTATAACATAAAGTTTATGGAGAACTGAGATTTTACTTGATTAACTAATGTATGTTATTGCAGGGAATATCAGTTCCGTTGAAATTTAAAGATACGCCTTGCCTTCAAGTGTCAATTAGAATGAAAACGAGACCTTGCGCTTTCTGCAATTTACTGCTTATAAGCATAATGAATTAGCTATCCAAATTTTGCTTAAAGGTTCATAGAAAGTACTGATTAGTCAACGTACTTACAGCATTTATATCTAACTTTGAAAAGACCTTCCAGATATTACTGGTAATACAATTCCTCTACTATAGATTCTAATGACCCAATAACAGGTTGGGTTATATGTAATCCCTTACTCTTCTAAAAGCTTTAGAAATTTCTAGGTAACTTTTCAGTTTTGTGTCTGCAAAACATGTATATAAGGTTGTATTTATCTTGTGAACCAACAACAACTCGTAAGTTGACTAATGTAGGTATGGCACAAAGTATTAACGCAGAACAAACAATTCTTTAATGGATTCCTATTAACAGTCACTTATATGCTGACTGATTAAATGGCACAGTAGGAATTTAGAAGGATAGGAAGTTTTGTCATTACCATTCTGCTGTTTCTGCATATGTTTCTACTGTCTGCAGCCCGATCGATTTGAAAGATGAGTTTTTGCAGGACTTATTGACGTCTATCAAAAGTTTGGACAGTTAAAAATAATACTTGTATTTTCAATTTCTAAGAAGGTAACTGAAACCAGATAAAAGACATTTAATTCGGTCCTTCAGCTATTCAGAACTTCAAAGAGATTATCTTCATGTCTAGACAACTATTTGTTTATATCACACACAAGAATGAAGCATAAGACCTTCCAGCAATGACTCGACAACACATAAAATCAGATTATATCGCCAACAGTCATTGATGAAGAAGCTCAGTAGAAGATATTCCTTAACCTGAAATAATTTTATGAGCTCTGATCATAATCCAGTCCAAGCTCACGTTTACCTGCATCTTAGTGAATATCGAAAGCCAAAGCAAGAAGACTAATTAAACTTCATTTCAACAGTCGAAATAACTAATGACAAACTTGACTAACTATAAAATCAAAGCTCATCTATAGGTAGCTCAGTAAGAAACTGAAGTAGATATTAAAACTGCCGTGATATTTATAAGTGACTTCCAAAAAGGTGGGAAAATTCATAGATTTCCTTGTTGTCTGTGGGAGAGTTTATTATTAAAAGGCTAACCAGAAATGTACAAAAACTTGCTGAAGCCTGTGTACTTAAATATACTTAATCCAGTCACAATATGTGCCCAATTATCATAGAAAGTTGCAATCTCACGTACTGACGGTTAGGTCTACCTACTTTACTCATTACTGTCTTACCTCGTTTAAACTCATTAATAGAAATGATGTTTTCGTTGTTTGAATTTCACAGATTCGTCACACAATCACTTCTTCTCCGCAAGTATAGCAGAAGACTCACTTATCGATATTGAATACATAGATGACATAGTTCAGTTTGGTGATGATCTTTACAGAATGTAGAGTCATTTAGTTGCATTGTATGACAACGTGAGCATTTTTGTTATGGTATTTCAGCCTTCTCATTACAAATACCTTCTTCAGGCTAGCTTTATATCAACGCCTGAACTAAACATGAGAAGAGAAGCAGTTGAAAGAGTCAATCACTCCGCTTATCTTGAAAGACTTATCAACCCTGGTGACATGGTGTCTGATGAAATTTCTACACAGATTCACAAACTTCGTTTAAATTTTTCCATTTTAAACCACCTGTAATACAGGTAAGATGCCCCTCCTCCATTCAAAAGACGAGTATATTTTGCAAATGTCCCCCTCCCCTAGATGTAACCCCATAACGAATTGTGTAATAACCCTCAGATGTAGTCGAATTTCTGTCAAATGTTTGTATGTAGGTACATTTTACGTAACTTGGGGGGATCTGTGAAATTATCGTAATCAATGCTTGATGACGTAATTTAACATGGATCAGGTTCATTCATTCACTATTTTTTCTTAAATAATGATCTTCGGCATTTTTACCAACTTTTGTTTGCACAAATTTACTCTTTCTTACTGAGCAATACCCTCAATTCTGAATCCTGTTGGTGATACTGCTATTACTTCTGTTGTGGAGAGGTGCGGAAACGTCAGCCAATGTGCATATGTAACGGTTTATGTTTTGTTTATGACCGATATTATTGTCTATTTTCTTCGTAATTGACTGACCTCAGTCAGAATAGCACTAGAAACTAAGGACTTCTAGATAGTTATATCATTTCAATAATGTTTAAATAAAACTCATCCAAGGATGAAAATTATTACATCATATGCTTGAACGCATAAAGCGTTGACTTCCTAACATCTTCATCGATCTGAAGTGTTTTCTGCTATTGTATTTTGAATAAAAATGTAAAAGTCACAAAGTATGGAAACTGATATTTTCAAGATTAGTTTATGCACAGAATACGTTTGCATGTAACCTTAAGACTCTAACAGCATCTGGAATCAGCCTAAAGTTGGTTATAGGACGAAACGCACGTCCTGGATTCTGCTTGCCAGTCACATTCCAACTTAAATATAACTTGTGTACTATCTCTGTATTGAGGCAATCCGCTCAGGATGAACATATGGCAACAGAGACTGACCAGTTTGAGCCCATTACAAATCAACGGGAAAATACAAGCTTATCCTAATTACACATATGCCAGTTGCACAAGTGTGACAGTTTGGACACAGTAGCCTAGTGGTGAACGCGGTGGCATTTGGCATGAAGAAGACTGAGTTCGAGTCCTAGTGTGAACAACAACATGGGGATGCAGGTACATCCAGCCGATGAGTCCCAAGTAGGACGAAACACGCGTCCTGGATTCCGCTTGCCAGTCACATTCCAAATTAAATATGACTTATCTTACTATGAGCATTATTGTTTCATGAATAATAATCGTTCCTGTTTTTAAAATTATCCAGTATAAACAGATTTAAATTAAACAAACATTGAAAATCAGTAAGCACTGAACAGTTGTTTTATTGTTTAATGTGACTATTTAGTGTCTCTTCACATCCATAATCTTATCACTAGTCAGTCCCAGAGCATTCGGTTCTAATTGTGAGTGTTTAATTTTCAGTGACCATTGAGTTGGCATCTTATTCTAATCAAAATTTAACAATATGCTTGTAGTAGTCTTTACTAAAGTTACTTACTTACTTACTTACGCCCGTTACTCCTCACTGAGGAGCATAGGCCGCTTACCAGGATTCTCCATTCAACTCTGCCCAGAATAATCCTTTCCAATTGTTTCCAGTTGCTGCCCATCCTTTTAATGTCTGCTTCCGATTCTCGACTCAGTGTGTTCTTTGGCCTTTTTTTTTTTCATTTCCCAGCAGGATTTCATGTTAATGCTTGTCTCGTGAAGCAGTCTGATGATTATCTTAATATATGTCCTATCCATTTCCAGAGTCTTTTCCTAATTTCCTCTTCGACTAGAAGTTGGTTTGTTCTCTCCCATAGTAGACTGTTGTTGATGGTTTCCGACCAACTCCGCCTGTAGCTCTTCTAGGGTTACTGCCGGTCTCAAGCCCGGGAAAGGAGGAGGGTTAGGCATTGGGCTAGCATTCCAATCCCGTAAAACCTAATCTTGCTAAAAAAAAAACGCTAACCACATTAAACAAGTCTTTACTGGTTTTATTGTAAAGCCTGAGTAAATGATAAGAAGTGTTTACTAAATGTATAGCATACTTTATCGAAACAAGAAGATGAAAAGCGTAAACAGAATCGAGTTACTTTGTAAGTATGCATATTCTTTAATTGTAATAGCAACACATTAATTTGTTGTAAATACATTCATAAATGTAAACAGTTGCATTACACCTTGTTGTGTTTCATATATCACATAAATATATCTCTGAATTAAGTAGATACATGTAATTAGTGAAGAGTAATCATGTTTTACTTTAGTTTGGTTCAATGAAAGACTATGTTTTATCCAGGTTAAAAATAGTAGTAGTCATAGTCGTAGTGGTAGTAGTAGTAGTTGTTGTTGCTGTTGTTGTTGTAGAATTTACTAAAATTATAAGTTAAACACTCTCAGCTCAGTACATTTGAATACTTTAACATTAACTGGAATATCAATCAAGCAATGTATGTAACCCCTCGTGGAGTATCGGCCACCTACCAACATTCTTCAACCAATTCTGTCCTCAGATGGTCCTTCCAGTTCTTCTCAAGTACTATTCATTTTGCTATTGATGTCTGCCTCCAATTCCATGACCAATGTGTTCTTTAGTTTTCCTCTTTTACCTTGGCCTTTAAGATTCCAAGTTAGTAGTTGTTTTGTGACGAGGTATGGCGATTTGTTGGATGTATATCCAATCCACCAACAGCGTCTGTTTTTAATTTCTTCTTCAGCTGGACATTGGTTAGTTTGTTTTTGACCACAATAGGTTTTTGTTGATTGTGTCTGGCCAACGGATCCAAAGTATCTTGGGCAAACAGCTGTTTATGAATACTTATATGTTTTGTATGAAACTTTTCAAAGTTAGCTATACAAGAGAAGTGCCTATGACGCTTATCTTGAAAATGCTAACTTTGATATTGTCTGACACCTGGTTTGAGTTCCAGATGTTCTCCGGTTGTAGAAATGCTTTTCCCACCTTGCCATGCTGATCTGCGTCTTCGTCAGCTCCTCGTTTTACTCAGGTGAGTAAAGCTTCCACATATTCCAGCGCTTACTCATCAAGTTAAACGTGATTTAGTCAGCACTTGCTGTTTTGTGTCTAAGGATCTAGATTTTTCTCATGAGTATGTTGATCAGCTGATACCGAAATGTTCTGCATTGAACTTGTTCATAGAAAATAATCAAAAATGTTGAATTTAACACACTTATTCAACGTTAAGAAAGTTTTATTTAATCTAACTATAAAACTACCGTAATTAATTTTGCTTACACTTTTTAGCTACTTGTAAGTAGTTTAAATGCACAAAAATTTTCACTTTTGTAATTCTCACATTTAAGTGATCAGAATGAATATTTGTATCAAAGAGAGAAGTAACATCTAAGGAATACAATTAACCTTCAATATTCATTTAAAATGTCATTGTATTTAGCCTGAAAAATGGAAATTATTGATGATGATTGATCATTGGGTTGTGATTAGTCAACGTAAATAACGCATTCCTACTGGAGTTATTCAAGGCCTAAATAGTACATTTGTAATGTATCAAGCTATCAAGATGATTAATGTGTGTATAAATCCCTGCGTTTGAAGCATTAGTTCCTATATGATTTGCTGGTGTGTCATACTCATGAGCGCTAACTAGTCAGAGGAGTAGATGGTGACAGAGTCTTCCAGTGACTACTTCCAACAGCACATCTAAAATCAATATATTAGTATTTTTCTATTGAATGACTTATTTTAATCAAGAAAACTAGAGTCTGAATCTGATATCATGAAATGGCCAGGATAAAACAACTGCTGAAAAATTATGAACTGACACTGAACAGCTAGTATGATTCGCTTCGGCAGCGCGCCGATGTTTGCGAACCAAGACTTTCAGGTTCCTTGGCACACGCTTAAACCTTAAATACTTGGTGTAACTAAAGTATGATGTCCTACCAATAATATTAAAGAAAACTTTTTAAAGATCATAAGTCTAGTGATTTTGAACAATCGGATTGCTTATTTCTACAGAAAATTTAAGGAAAATCTGCTTACAAGAAAATTACTGAACTGTTATACTCCTTCTGATATCGCAGCCATGGAATACAAAAAGCTGCTAATTCCTTTTACTATTTTAGGGTTAATATTAAATCTAGGGTTAGGTTAGGTATGAATTATGATGAGGATAAAATCAATCCTTTCAATATTTAACTCTGTTATC